>JAQZBX010086868.1:0-12941 GCA_029593785.1 Cabassous unicinctus
GGCTGATGCAGCAAGACCTCACAGCAGGAAGCGGGTGTGGCTCAATCGCTAGAGCCCCCCATTTACCATGAGAGAGGCCCCGGGTTCGCTTCCCGGGGCTTCCTTGTGAGGGCAGACCGGCCCCAGTGGCGCGGTGGGCTGATGCAGCAGGACCTCACAGCAAGGGGAAGATGAGCAGACACAGAAGGAACACACAGCGAATAGACACAGCAAAACACAAGCAGCAAGGGGGGGATAAATAAATAAATCTTTAAAAAAAAACAAAACAACAACAAAAAAAAACAGTACAAAAGAGTGCTTAAAAGAGCAGGCTCATGGGAGAGGATGTAGCTCAAGTGGTTGAGCACCTGCTTCCCATATAGGAGGCCCAGGTTAGATCCCCGGTTCCTCCTAAAAACAAAAACAAACGAAAAGCCAGCTCTCATCAGGGAGCGGATGTAGCTCAGTAGTTGAGTGCCTGCTTCTCATGTATGAGGTCCTGGGTTCAATCCCAGTATCTACTTTAAAAAAAAAAAAAAAGATAAAAAGAGCAGGCTCCTTGAGTCAAGACTGCCAGGTTTTAATTTCTGGCTCTTCCACTTATTATCTGAGTAACCTTGATCAAATTAACATGCTCTGTGCCTCAGTATCCTCACAGATATCCTAGGTCATAGAGTTGTAAAGAGAATTAGAAGGAATTAAAAAAATGTAAAATACTTATTCCAGTGTTTCAGTATTAGTACGGGCAACCCCTTATCTGGGTAAATCAAAATTTTCTTAATACTGTGCAACCAAAACAAAACTAAATCAGATACTGAAACTGATATAAGACTATTACTTCATACATAACAAGAATTCATATTTTTTTCCTTAAAATTCTCATTGTTCCCAATAATTGGCTTCACAAGGAATTGCTACAATTTAATCTCCTAAAATAAAATTAATAACATGCTTTTTAAATTTTACATATTGGAATATCACTTAAAATATAATTTTTTATTAAGATTTCTAGTACTTTTCTTAAAAAGCCCAAATACTACTATTAACTAACACCAAAGAGCTAAAGAATTTTAGTTTTCAAACAAATTCTCTATCCTATTAGATCCCATTCTTATAACAACACAAGTCTTCTGTATTTCTTTATTAGAATAATTTTTAGGGTTCCTATTTGAATTTATATAACATAAGTTAGGATGTTGACCATTATTATAATTAATAATTAAGTGGCAAGTGACAGACACTGTGCTAGGCTTATCTACAGATGTTATCTTCTTTTAAATCCCCTAAAGAATCAACCCAAGGAGAGATACTATTATTGACATTTATAGACTGACTAGGAAACAGAGGCTTGGGAAAATTAAACAGCTAGTCTAAGATCACACAGCTAGTAGGTGTGGAACAAGATTCAAACTCAGGGTTGACTCTAAAAGTAGGTGTCAATTTTTCCTGTTAAAGGATTAAAAAATAAAAATAAAAAAAATCAATGTACAAGTTTCTTCATATAATTGAGAAAAAAAAAACAGCTATATTTGAGATCTTGGAAAAGAATTTAAGAATCAGAAAAAAAAACATTGTAGTTTTTTAATATAAAAAATATGTTGCCACTAAGTTGCAAACAACAAAAACAATTTCTCCAGTATTTATAAGCTATTAAGATGTATACAAATTATTTTTATTAGTAGTTTTCTTCTCCACTTACTTTTTCAGAATTTATAAACTACTTAGAATCATGCAAATTAATTGTATTAGTTTTGTTGCCAAGTACCTGAAAAGTCTATTTAATTAGGCACTTAGCAAACTTAAAATAACATGCTTTATATTCAATTTATGAAAAAAATTATATTCAAAAATGAAATTTTTTATTACACAGTGGAGATATTAAAATATCATTTAAAACCCCCTTATCTTGTACACACAAACATCAATAGCTTTTCAATCATTCCATTCTGGCTTCTCATTTACTCATTTTTAGAAATAACTTTGTCTCAAAAGTATATGGCCAAGCAGCAAGCTTGTTTTTCCAATTTGATGAATATAGAAGAATCATATGAAGCCTATTTCTAGTCCTATGTCACTCCCCTAATTTACTGATTCATGGGTCCCAATCTTACTGTAAATCAGGGGTTCTGGAAGGAGGTTGATTTTGACCCCAATCCATGTGCTACTTGTTCAAATTGCAACGAATTGGCAATGTCTGGAGACATTTTTTATTTATTTATTTTTCTTATTCTTTTTGTTTTGTTTTGTTTTGTGGAGACATTTTTGATTGTCACAATTGGGGGGATGCTACTGGCACCTAGTGGGTAGAGCCCAGGGATGCTGCTAAAGATCTTACCATGCACAGGTTAGCCCCTATCCCCACAAAAAGAATTATCCAATTCAAAATGTCAGTAGTACTGAGGTTGAGAAACCCTCCTCTAAACCCTGCAAACTTCTCTGGATGACGGAAAATTCCCTGAAAATATCAAGAATATCATCCTTTAAATTTCAGCAATTGACCATATGGATTGAATTAGATACACTCAAAGTGACTTGGCCATATTATCTTTTTTATCTACACAATTTTTATCGTGACCTGGCAATAAGTGAAAGAGTGTGGCCCTTCCTTTATTTAAACCCCCTTCCCCAAGACTTACCCTTACTTCCGCAGCTGCTGTTGCATGTTTCCTGCGATCACCCTGCCCATGGCCACCCTTGACCTTAATGCCATAAACAGCACGAAGCTGCTGCAGCAAGGCCAACCTCACCAGCCTCTGATCCCACATCTCGGGATTCTTGCCCACTTTCGGAGGCAGGATTCTGGTCCTGATCCTAGAATGCCACCAAGTCCTCCAATTTCCAAACACGCTCTGATTTGTCCTCCGCTCCACTGCCTTCCAGCCTTGTCCGGGACTTCTCCCGCCCCCGGCCACTTCCACGACTCTTTCCTAGATCCCTTATCTACTTACACTGACCCTCTTTTCTCTTGGCCCTTTCATCCAGCCACACCTCACCCTTCTTCCTTCACCTACAACCACCTTCTTTCTGTTCTCTCGATCCTTTCAGCTACTTACACAAACCTCCCTTCTTTCTTCCTTGTACTAGCGCCAGTTGCGAACGTCTCACCATTCGTGCCACTTCCAATAACTCCCTTTACTCCTTAAGCCTCACTTTTCCCTCTCCGTCTCCGATTATCTCCGAACTGTAAAGACGACTTTCTCCTCCACAGGCTTGGCTGGGCCTTCTCTTGGTCCGCGTGCCCCCACACTAGCCCAGCCTCCGGACCAGCCGGCTGCTCAGGGGCCTCTTCCAGTCCCGGTCCCCGCCCGGGCTGGTCGCCACTGTCACTCCGTTTCACAGGTTGCTCCCCTTCTCCCCCGTCGGCCTCCCAGCGGTCCTCGGCCAGTACATGCTGATGAGTTCACCGAAGCCAAGCAGCTCTCCTCATGCCTCCGCCCCCACCGTTTCTGCAGACACCCGGAGTTACTGTAGTCGTCGCCACCTCCCTTCCAGCCCAGGCTCAAATGCTAGCGCCAAGCAGCGCTCAGCACCCTGATTGGCCCGCTCCTCTTTTCAAAAGCAGGACCTCAGAGGGTGGCTACAGGTTGCCTGTCTGAGAAGCGCTGGCGACGATAGATGAGTGTGGCGGGCAAATCAAAGAAACACGAAAAGAAATGAGTTTCACTTGCTCCTCCATAGCCATATTTTTTGGAGAAAAATACAGTTTAAAGCGACCCTAAATATACTGGACCTTCGCCTCATCAATTATATTTGAGGAAATGTAATAGACACCTCATCTTATTTTCCTGAACTTTGCTGAGGCAGAAGGCCCTCATACGGAAAGCTGTTCTACGGAATCTGAGATGAGACATATTGATTAGGATTCACAAAGGCGGATTTCGGTAACCTTAACCCAGAGGCATTGAAGGGAATTTAGGCTCTGGTAACTGGTCTGTATTTGGGGTACTGATGTGACTCTTAAATCTTATAGTATAGGTAGTTAAGAATAACAAAGAATAACTGTCCTGAGCGAGAAGGGTGCGGGAAGAATGCGAAGTCTGCAAGAGGCGGCAGCTATGGAAGATTCATCCGGTGGAATTGGGAATTAATTATCTTGTTGACCCCTAGGACTGCACTCGCCCAGTCCTGTCTCCAAGGCTGCTTTTCCTTTATCAAAAATATCAGCCATCCCATTAAGGCGTTCTCCGTTTACTGGGATGTAATTCAAATTTAGGGTGGACGATTCGGGCTTATTTAAATACAGACAATATAGAACACATTTACTACTATCCCACCCCACCCCCATGTATACATGGTAAGAGCAGCGGCAGAACTTTATCTGCCTCGTCCACTGTTGTGTCCCCATCTCCTAACACTACACAGGGCTTAATAAATATTTGCCTAATGACAGCATTTAAGTAGGTAACTTTTTTTAAAGAATACTTTGCACCTTTTGGAGTTCAAGTCGTTAGGTGTTCTTCCGAATCTAAATCAATTTCTCTAACTGAAAAGATAGGAATAAAATGGAAGTTCAGCATTTTGCTTTGTTTCAGTAGTTGTTTATTAAGCGCCTACTATGTGATAGGGTATACAATGACAAGCAAAACCAGACAAGATTCCTGCCCTCGAAGGGAAAGGGAGTCAGTTATTAATTAAGTAATTACGTCTATGGAGGCATAATTATCAACTGAGAGAAGTGCACTTAAGGAAAGGAAAATGATTCTGTGATAGGGTATAATAAAAGAATCTTCATTGGGGTGGGGAGCAGTGTACCACTGATTGAGTGATAGGAAGAATCAGCAGAAATTAGCACGCTAAAAGAGTTGGGGTGGGATGGCAGAGTGAGACCAACATTCTGGAGGGAATTGCGCCTAGAAAAAATCAATCAATTTTAACATTAAACCGTACACCAGAGAGGAAACCCATTTTCCTGGGTTGTTTTGTTTTTTTCTTGCTTCAGACATAACTTTACATTTTTACTTGTGTTGTTTTTAGCTCCTCTCCCACACCCTCTCTCCTTCACATCCTTCTGTGTTTTAAATTCCCCAGAACCCCTGCAGCGACCCTCCCTGGCCCCTGCTGCTTCCGCCCCTTCATCCTCCCCTGCGCAATGGGAGTATGACGGACGACGAGTATGACTACCTCTTCAAAGTTGTCCTTATTGGAGATTCCGGTGTTGGAAAGAGTAATCTGTCTCGATTCACTCGAAACGAATTTAATCTGGAAAGCAAGAGCACCGTTGGTGTAGAGTTTGCGACAAGAAGCATCCAGGTTGATGGGAAAACAATAAAGGCACAGATACGGGACACAGCAGGGCAAGAGCGGTACCGAGACATAAGCATACTATCGTGGAGCTGTAGGTGCCTTGTTGGTTTATGATATTGCTAAACATCTCACATGTGAAAATGTTGAGCGATAACTGAAAGAACTGAGAGATCATGCTGATTGTAACATTGTTATCATGCTTGTGGGCAATAAGTGATTTACATCATCTCAGGGCAGCGCCTACAGATGAAGCAAGAGCTTTCACAGAAAAGAATGGTTTGTCATTCATTGAGACATCTGCCCTAGACTCTACAAATGTAGAAGCTGCTTTTCAGACAATCCTGACAGAGATCTACCATATTGTTTCTCAGAAGCAAATGTTGGACAGACATGAAAATGACATGTCTCCAAGCAACAATGTGGTTCTTATTCATGTTCTACCAACCACTGAAAACAAGCCAAAGGTGCAGTGTTGTCTGAACATATAAGATGTTTCTCTTCTCCCCTAGAAGGCTGTGTGTAGTTCATTTCCCAGGTCTGAGATTTAAATATATTTGTAATTCTTGTGGTCACCTTTGTGTTTTATTATTTCCTCATACTTGCAAATTTTTCCATGTCTTAAGACTTTTGATTTCAGCTTTATAAAATCATCCACTTGTCCCAAATGATTGCAGCTTTCTTTCATGCTATGGCCTCACTAGCCTTAGTTTAGTAAACTGAATGCTTGGATTCCTTAATTATTGTTTACTTTTCATCATGGTAGCCCTCTCACTATGGGACATAGTAGAACTTGATGACTTGAACCTCAGACCAATTGGTCTTAATCAAATCAAACTAAGTAGACCTTAGAAATCAGCTGTCATTTTGCCACAGAGCAGCTTACAAGAAATATACTCTTATCTCAGTACAGTATATATTTCCATAAATCTAAGAATTTCCCATAAACAGTAGGATTTCGAGAGCTTGAAAATTTTCCATTATTCTGAAAGTCAATTTCTTAAATTCCTTAATAGGCTTGTGTAGTTTAGCAAACTTTTGTTTTTTAATTTTTGTAAACATCAAAGTTGATGAGAGAGAGTAACACTTTTTGTCTGGACAAGAATTATTGAAATTCTTATTATTGGAATTAAGAAATTATCAAAATTTTCTTAAACACAAAAGATTGTTATAGTTTCAGTAGCAGTATGGTTATGAGGCCATATGTTAAGCAAGCGTGCCTGGCAGGGTGGGAACTGGAGGGACTGGTGGAATTTCATCTGTGGTGCCTCTGTTGTTATCAGTCATTTAACTGATCGAATTTCCCAGCTGCAGATTATGAAGCATTATATTGCCCAGGCAACACTGATTTAATGCTGGTAGTATCTAAATTTGAAGTAAGTGAAATGTAGCCTAGTTTTATCACCAAAACCACCAGCAGGCATGCATGATTATTTTGACAATGCTGATAGTTGAGATTTGCAGTATGTTATTGAATATAGTCCAGTTAAATCTTTGGTTTTGGTATGTCTAAAGAATACAGTGAGAGTTTAATTTCTGCTCAAGTGGAACTACTTAAAAGCATGTATTCTTTTAGTATGTAAGATAAAATAGTACCTTGAGTTCAAATAGAATGCATTTAGGCATTGCTCAAACTTGAAATACTTTTCTTCCACTACATTATTGACATCAACAGAACAACTAGTTTCTCAGAAGTGTGTACACTAATGTTTAGTCTTACTTTTGTGTGGATAATATTAAGCATTTGCTCTGCGGTGTTCTGAATGTTTTGTCAACGGCAGTGATGCTATTCAGGATGATGGATGTCCCAAAAAATATATGTGTGGACTTGCCTAGATTTTTTGTGTTTCACAGTCAATCTTCTGTCTTTTGCAATGCTCATGATTGTGGAGTGCACAGAAGGCATTGCTGTAGTCAGTCATTTTGGTTTTCTTCCATAGCTATTTTATGAAGATACTATTATCTATTTGTAAATTGCTACTTCGTATTTTATGTGTGCTTTGTTACTTGATTTTTTTTAGTTATTGATTTGGAATATATTCACATTCTAATAAACAGTTATAGGGGGGAAAATAAATAAATAAATGGCCCAGATTTCCTCTTCTTAAAGATCCTCTTGAATATTGCTTAAGTGCCTTTTCCTGTCTTATGTCCTAATCCTTTTTTAAAGTTGAGCTCTTTGGGATAGTTGTCGGTACTCCCATTTTGGTCTCTACATTGTTTTGTGTGTACTTAAATTTTGCTTCCTAGCGCCCCCAAACTTTAGTTGACATGGTCACTTTCATGTTTTGCATCATTTTCATTTCATCAACCACCTTATGCCTATTTTGGGTAGAGTATTTTCAAATACCAACTTCTTAAGGAAGTAAAAAGAAAGTTAAGCTGTTTAAATTGGTGAGCATCCAGTATTCATATTTAGGAAATTTCCATTTCATGGATGGTTTATTTAGGCTTACCTAACTCTTAGAAACAAAATTATCTAGGCTCTTTTCCAGTGAGCTGTTCATCTGGTATTGAGAAGAGAACTTTAAAGGTTAAAAAAAATTTTTTTAATTTAAAAAAAGAAGAAAAGTTTGACATAGTAATGTAACAACCCACCTTTTCACAATTTCCTATTTATGAAACTGCACACCACCCAAATGAAACCACTGGAGACATCTCCTGTGTCCTAATGTGAGTAAAATCAGCTACTAAGAAGAAAGCAAAAATATAAACATATAACATATACAATAGTAGGATTGCTGTTTGACCAAAATAAATGAAGATTGAGATGATTAAATTCTCTAGACTTCCAGCTTTTGGCAGGAATCTAGATGCCCCTAGCCTGAAAAGAAAGAGGCAAGGTTATGACTATGATTGCATTGACTTGACCCACAAACATGTCTGCTCCAGGACAGTTCCCCCATTTACAGTGAAAGAAAGCAGCACTAAAAACTACTTAAGAAAGAGATTGGAATCAGATATAGGTTAAGTGAATTTGCTTCAGACTGTTACTGAGTTGATGCCTGAACATGAGATATGGAATTGGTGACAAATTAATTTGATATATTTGCCTTCTTTATTCCTGAAGGAATGTGGTGTATGGGAAAACATTTGTTTAAATTTTTTAGCAGTGTAACTGAGGATATCCAGTGACCTGTAGTTAGGAAACATCCTCTTCCCTAGGTAATTAGAAAAATAAATTCAGTCAGTCAGTAAATCTGTTTTGTGGTAAGCATTATACACTATACCCAAATACTCAAAAGGGAATGCAAAAGTAACTCAAGATTTTATTCCTACATCTCAAATAAGTAATCCAGAAAAATAGGTGTTTATGAATTCCAAAGAAGGAGAAATTACTTAGAACAGAAAGGGATCCCTCTGGAAAGCATGAAAAAGGAAGAGTAAAATGTGGCTAACATCTACATTAATCTTATGCTTTTGCTATTTTCCAGTTTTGTTTTTTTTTTTCTTTTCTGGAGTTTCATTTGCAAAAGTTCCAATACTGGAAAGAGAAAATTAAACTGCTGTGGTACTATATGCTCTACCCAAAACCTCACTGTTTATAATCTGGTTTATTTTTGTCCTTATAGATAGTTGAAAATCAATTTTTAAAATTTGTCCTATTAAAGATAATCTGAATGGTCTGCAGTGACCTAGAGTTGGTCCATATTTCCCTGTTAAAATTTGCATTTTCATCCAGACTCCAACAACTTCTATTTATCTGGAATTGTCAGAAATAATGTTTGATGACAATATAGAGTATGAAGTTAAATATCTGTGAGGTGTGGAGAAACTGAATTATGATCTGGATGTTTGTTCCTTCTCTTTCCTTTCTGTATTCTACCAAGAGTACTTGTCTGTATGAAATATCATTATTATATGTTCAATACATGTGATAGTAAATGGAATGCTGGGCCCTCAGAAGGATGAAGAATTTCCAAAATCATTCAGTCTCAATGCCTACCATCACTGTGATAAGACACATTTTAAAAAAAGACATGGCACTGTTTGAAGACAGCCCATCAAGTAGAAGAAAAGCTTTCTGCCTATTTCTTTCACAGTAGTAACATAAGCTCTTCTATCCAGGGTATATACTAAATGAATTTACATAAACAAGTTTAGTATTTTCATTATAGCATGTGCAATATGCTATACACAATAGCAAACACATTTAATATACATTGAGATAGCTAATATTCCCATTTTACAGATGTGGCCACTGAGTACAGAGAGGTTTAGTAACCCTCCCTCTTTAGGGTCACAGTCAACAATTGACAGATTCAGGATTCCAACCCAGGCTCCAGAGTATAGTGCTCAAAATCACTATGCTGTGTTGTCTCTGTAGAAAAATGGGTGAGAGAGAGAGAGAATGTAGTTTCCCAGGAATTGAAAAAAAAAATTGCAGTGGTAGTATATTGTAAAAGTTCTCCTTAGCCATTCCATTTAGTTGGGGAAAGCTTTCGGGAGCAGTTAAGGATGGAGTAGTCCATGTTTTCTCCAAGTCTAGACTGCTTGATAATCTCTATCCTGTGCTCTTAGAGGAAAATAGAGATCAACACCAACATTCAATACAAACAACATAATTTCCACAGATGTAAAGAGTTCCGAGTTTTGCATGTGTGGTTTTGTTGTTGTTGTCGTTTAGCTTAAGAGCCTTGACCTGTAGATGATTTCAACACAATTTCAAAATGTTTTTTGGGGGGATGCTTTAGAATTAGTCAAACAAAGAAACTGGTAGAAGCTTGAGAAATGCTAAATTCAATCTAAAAACTGATATGGAAATAGTTTTTATCATCTGGATTTTTCTTTTCAGAACCATAACTAAGTGACTAATGCTTTACAAAAAAATAATGCTTTAGAATGGATACATCACTTTCACATAAATTATATCGCTTGATTCTCACAAAGTCTTATGAATTAGGCAGGGCAAGGATTATTATCTATTCTTCCTTCCTCCTCCCTTTTTTCCTCCAAGAAATAGAGGTCACTAATAAATGGCACACCTATTCCCCCTCCTGGCATATCTTTCCCGCCTACCCCATCCCTTTTACCTAGTTAATTTTCACCTAGCTCGAAGACTTCTCAGAAAGTCTTTCCCTAACCTCCAGAACAGACCAATTCTTACCTTAAGAAGCTTTTCTTCATCATAGCACTTATTCCTGTTGATAATAATATATTTATTTTAAAGAACATTGTCTGACTTTCCTACTAGACTAGGCTTCCCCTGGGGCAGGAACTATGTCGGCTTTGCTCACTGTTATATCCCCAGTGGCTATAATGTCCCAGGTGCTGGGCACATAGTGACAGTTCAATAAATATTAAATAAAGCCAAGACATTTAAGTCAGAGGACCTGGGTTTGAATTCCACTTTCAAAACATACTAGTTGTATGACCTTGGGCAAGTTATTTGACTTCTATAGATTGAATTATATAATGAGGGAGTGAATTATATAATGAAGGAGTGCCTTAACCTGAATTACTGGAGTCCTTTATAAACAGAAGAAGTTCAGACACGGAGAAAGAAAGCCTGAGAGAGGCGCCAGAACCCAGAAGTCAACAGAACACGAAGAGAAAGGAAAGGATATCACCATGTGACAGAAAAGCCAAGGAACCAAGCCTGCTGGCCAGCCAGAATGCTACAACCCTTAGGAGGAAGCAAACCTTCTAGCCTCTGAAACCATGAGCCAGTAAATTCCTATTGTTTAAGCCAAAAGCAGTTTGTGGTATTTGTGATGGCAATCTAGCAAAACTAAGACATGTAGCCTTGGTTTCATCATTTACAAAATGGAGATAGAAATACCTGCTTTACAGATTGTTATGAAGATGAAAATGTGATAGCATATAAGCCTAGTTTTTTAAAAAAAGGAATTGTGAATTTTAATAATGTTTTTAAGCACATGGGTAGGTTACCTAGTTGCAAATCCCCATACATCTCTTTTTTAAAAACAAATTTTATTATGGAAATTTTCAAACATACACAAAATGGAGAGATTAGTATAATGAAGCCCCATGTATCCCTCCCCAGGGTTAATAATTACCAACATCCTGCTATTATTTCATTTGTTCCCACCCCCACATACACACATGTTTTCTTCTGGGTGTTTAAAATAAATGCAAGACATCATTTTGCCCATAAGCACTCAGTATGTTCTTTGGCCATCGATTTCCCTTTCAGGTTGACTACTGTTTACTTCGGCAGGAGCTTCCTTTCTTTGTGGCACAAGATGTCCTAGGCTTATCTTACACATAGTCTGTTCCTTACCTGGAATCAGTCGTTTCTTGAAGGAGGACTATTCTTTTTAGTGAGAAATGCTAATTAGAGACCACAGTATGGGTGCTAGAGCCAGTCATTGCTACTGGCTATTGTTGCTTTTAGGTCTTTCCAGTGACAGAGATATGAAATGTGTGGTTTTTTTTTAAAGAAAAAAAGTCAGGAATTCATACTGTTTTTTTCCCAATCAAATGAAAGATCACAGGATTTTCACTTCACTTTGATTTTGTTTTTATCTTCTCTCTCAAGCTGAAAATGTTGTTTTCTAATGATATCGATATAATTACTTATTTGCTTTATACATAAACACACACACACAACAAAATAACAATATTGCCAAGTAATACTTGATGATTTAAGTTTGCGTATGTGCACACACATGCGCTTGTTTGGTATCTTTTTTTTATTATTATTATCATTTTTAATTTCACTAGGGATGTACAGTCAAAAGACTGTTTTAAAAGCACTTAACATAATTCTCTGTGGGTTATATATGGATGTACCTTCGTTTATTCAGCCAGATCTCTTTTGATGGATATTCAGGTCATTTCCAGCCGTTTATTATTATAGATAGTTCCTTGTGCATGTATAATATATTTTTGCCAATATATCTTTGGCATAGATTTCTACAAGTGGGATTGCTGGGTCAAAGGGTAAAACAACATATTATTTTGCTTGATATTGCCAAATCCTCTTCATAGGGGTTGTATTTGCATCAGCAATGTATGAGAGTTCCTGTTTCTTCACAGCCTCTCCAATAGAATGTGTTGTCAGACTAATGGACTTTTTGCTAATTTGTTAGGTAGGAAATCATATTTCAGTATAGTTTTGGATTTATCTTTTTATGAAGGAGGTGGAGCATCTTTTTGAATGGCACAAGCATATGATGAAATACTATGAAGTATTTTATGAATGTGGCTTAGGATATATGATTCTTGGATATAAGGATGTATGACTATGAAGTGATATCCAGGATGTATTGAGTGAAAAAAGCTAGGCACAAAAGCACATGTATAGTATGCTACCCTTTGTGTAAGAAGTGGGGGAGTGAATATAGTTGCTTATATTTTCAAAAATAAACAATACAAAAGCAAACCAAAATCTAATAAAAATGATCATCTACGGGGGAGAGCAAGAATAGGGGCGGAAGGAGACAGAAATGGAAGCTAGACCTCTCTGAATAGCTCTTGTTTAATAGTTTTGAGTTTGGAACCATGTAAATGTTTAACATGGCTAAAATATAAAATAAAATTGAAAAGAAATCCCTTAAATGGAAACAAACTGAAATAAATGACTCAAACTTTTCACATGTTAGAGGGCTGCTTGCATTTCTTTTTATTTGTCCATATCTTTTGCCCACTCTTCCATTGGGATAGCCTTCTTCCATAAAAATTTTAGAAGACTTTTATATATTAGGCTTTTGTGATATAAGTTGCTTTATATATATATATATATATATATATATATA
>JAQZBX010086869.1:0-12940 GCA_029593785.1 Cabassous unicinctus
CTCTCACCAGGAAGTGACTCACAATTTTAAATGTCCCACCTGTGGGGAACTCGCACCAGCCTCTGAAGCATGGATTAGTGTAATCATGAACAGATGGCCAGTTTCCTCCTGGTCTCCTGAGTTTCCCAAACAGGTGGTTTAGATAGCTCCTGGCTGATTACTAATTGCAGATAGGTCAAGTCAACTCTTGGAACTCTCTACTCTGCCACCATATTGCCTCTCTCTCCTGTTCCACTTATTTTAAACTAGTCCTTTGATGTAATTATTTATATTTATTTTATGGAACTATATTATTTTAATACAGTTCCTTTAGGCCAGTACTCTTTTTTAGAGAACTTTTATAGAAATTTTAAAATACAATGCAAGATGTTGATATTTTTGACCTGTTAATATCTTCTTCACAAGAATTTTGGCCTTCTTTCTGCTATTTCTTCAGTTGATAATTTAATGGCAAAAACTGCATTGTAAAAATTTGATGAAAAATATTTGGAACCAATAAAAATCCATTTTTGATTATTTATTAACTGTTAAGTGATAAAATACATATCTCAGACTTCTAGTCATTTGTCCAGAATGTAAGCATCTTGGAATTGATCATTCTCTTTCCAACAACAAGAAAAATACTAAAGAATCTGAAAATCAACAACTCTTCTTAGATCTATCAGTGACTTGAGGTCAAAGAACAAACCATTGCCCTTCCAACAGAATTGAGGCAGCTAATATGCATCACTGCTAAGTTTGAGGTTTGGGAAGCACAGAAATAAAAGCTCTGTGCTGGAACCTTTACAAGTAGCAGTTCTTGAACTCCAGTTGTTCAATTTGTGGATGCTCACTGTGGACAACTTTGAGCATTAAAGACTTCTGAAGACCTTGTTTTAGGGTGGCTGTACTATGTTTTCCTGAGCTGTATATCCAAAAGTTACACCAGGTTCTCACTCTGAAGAATGGGGAAAATCTCCCTTTATAATTCCATATGGAGAGGGAAAAGTAACCATTTTGAAACATGGCAAAAGTAAGCTGTTTTTTTTTTTAAAGAACTGCCAAACAAAGAAACAATTTTACCAGTCCTCACTGACTCAGGATTTATCATAACCTAAGTGAGTTGGGGAATGAAAATTCTGAATTATATCCACCTCTACCCAGTCATGAGGGAGAAGAGAAATACTGACCTCCAGCCCTACTTTCGATGGGCTGGAAGGTAAATATCCAACTCCAGGCCACTCTAGATTTCCTGTATATCCAGTTAATGGAGGTGTACAAAGCTGAGAAGCATTTGTAAAGGTAAACTCCATTGCACTGATTAAATAAAAACCTGAGATGCAATCATAGAAGCATTGATTGCTGCCCCTTCCCCAACAGCTTAAAGGACATCAATAAATATTGTGAATAATGGAAGTGGATTACAAAAAGAAATATTCAAAAATTGAGACCGTGTTTAAGAAGAAATCTCTAGGAAAACCTAAAGAACATGGGGGCTCAAAACCAAGGAATCCAAAGGAAATGCTAGCCTTTGACTTAAAGTTGAAGCAAACAGTAATTCCTAATTAGACAAACATGAAACTTCACACTTGTGGTAGATTGAATTATGTATTCCACAGGGAGAGGGGGATGTTCTTAACTTTAATTCATTACTGGGGGAGTGATCCCATTGTAAGTAGAACCTTTTGAAGATGTTATTTTTAGTTAAGGGAAGACCCAACTGATGGAGATTGAGGTTTAGTCATATTACTGGGAAGTTCATGAAGTTTAAGTAGCATGGAGGATAGCAACTAACTCAAAAGGAACTGGAAGGGAAAGGATAGGATATTATTATGAAACAATAGAACCAAGGTACCCGAGGACTGCTACTCAGTTAGAATGCTAATGATCCAGGAGGGCAGCAAGCCTTCTAACATCAGAAAAATTGGGGGAATACAGTCTCGTTGTTAAGCCAATCCATCCTCTAGTATTTGTCATAGCAGGTAGGAACCTAAAAGAGTTAATTTAGGAAATTGCAATCCTGCTATTTAAATTACCTACAAATGTGGAAATCACATTGGAATTGGGTAATGGGTAAACAATGGAAGAATTATAAAGTACATAACAGAAAATTCCTAGACTACTTTGCAGAGACTGTAAGCAGAAATATGGACATTAAGGTACCTCCATTGAGGCCTTAAAATGAAATGATGAATGAGTAATGGGAAACTAGAATGAAGACAATCCTTATTTTACAGTAGCTGAAAACTTGATGAAATTGTGTCCAAATGCTGAATTGAAAGTGAAACTTTTAAGCAATGAACTTGTATATTTAGCCAAAGAGATTTCTGAGCTCTATGTTAAAGGTACAAACTTGATGCCCTTTCCAATTTATAGTAAAGTTTAAAGACAAGAGTAAGTTGACCATTAAATTACTATGCAAAAAGAAAATAGAATTTAATGAGCTTGAAAATTATCCACCTATTCAAATAGTGTGTTCTAATACTAGGACCAGTAGGGACATTATCAAGACCTCCCTAAACTGACAAGGTTTTGTGAAAAATTGGTATGAAGAAAAGCACTACCAAACTCTACCGAAATGGACACAGAAGAGACAAATTGAAGGTGGAAGGACTTCAAAGACAAAACCACTCTCCCAGAGATAAGGGAGCATACCCATCCAAGTTTGTGGAGAAAAGCAGGGCAACCCCTGTGTTTGGAGGGGATAGGTCATCTACCCCAGCACTCTGAGTGTGTAAGACTTGAACACCAATATTCAGGGAAAATGCTACCACCCCAATGTTCCAATACCATGAGTGTATAATACTGACTTCAGGCAGAGTGTGACCACCATTCTGATATTTAGAGGGAGCTGTGCTTTGCAAGGGCTTGACCGATGCTGAGTACTGGGATAGCATGAGGCTATTGTTCCATAAAGCATGTAGTACAAAGCATTGATGTGTTTTTGGAGACCAGAGTGTGTACTGTGGTATGTTTTATTAAGTACCCAGATAAAACAAATAAGATACAACAGAAATATGCTTGTTCCTCTGAGTGTGTAAATAAGACATTTCAAGATGTTATGTTTATTGAATGCATGGTCCAGCTGTGTGAAGTTGGATATTTTTTTATGTGTGACCCTACTCTTTACATCTTTATTCAGATGTATTTTTCATTACAGAAGTTGTTGATTTACAGAACAATCATACATAAAAAACAGGATTCCCATATACCACAATTTATTTTTGTTCATTTTTTAAATTTTATCTTTTTTATTTTTGAAGAGGCTTTAGATTACCTAAATGTTACTTCAGAAATACAGGTGACTCCCATATACCCCACTCCTTCCCCTTCCCCACTTCCCCCATTAACAACATCTTACATTAGTATGGTGAATTTGTTACAATTGATGAAAATGATTGAAGCCTTGCTACTAACCAAGGTCTATAGTTTACATTATAGTCCCTTTGTTGAGTCCCATTGTATAGTCCCATTGTTCAGCAATTTGCACTGCACAATTTTATAGGGTTTGACAAAATGCATAATGGCCAGTATCCATCATTGCAATGTCATGCAAGACAATTGCGATATCCCAAAAGTGCCCCATGTTACACATATTCTCTTCTCTCCTTCACCTCAGAACCACTGGAGGCCACCGCCTTTATATCAATGATACAAGTTCTTCCATTGTTAGGATAATAAGTCTACTATAGTCCATAGTTACAGTTCCCCCCTTATGTTTGTTCATTCCTCAGTCTTGAGGATTTGGGGATGGAGATGCCCACTCTGTTTCTGATTGAGAGGGGGCTTAAATCACAAGGGATCAGAGAGACAGAACTGTCTTGCCTGCAGTTGTAGATAGTTTGTGTTTCTGGGGAGGGTGATATCCATCAACATCCTCTTGTTAGTTGCGCTGCATGAATCCAATGAACTGGGAATAGGTGTTGCAACTTTGCTGAGATTCAGGGTTCAATTGGTATATGAACAACCAGAAGATTTAAGTCTCTGGGGCACATGTTTAATGAGAATAATGCTAATTATAAGCTCAAATAAAAGGGGCAGAAAAGCTGTGTGTAGGGAAATTATAAATGATTCTAACTCTGTTACATTGGGGAGCATAAATTCCAAGGTAAGGCCCACTGAAAGGGTGTAAAATTCCTGAAATTGTCTGCCTTGTTAATAGTGTCCATATTTTTCTAGAGTCCTCAGGAGCTCGACTGTTTGAGGTAATGTTTACTATGGCTGTTAGTGAGATCCTGCTGTGACATGCATAAGTGTTACCTGTGGAATGGCCTCCAGATTCTTTGAAATATCTTAGCCATAAAAACTCAATCATATTTAATATTTCCCCTTTTGGTCTAGGTGTTTTTTCAAATGCATCATTAGTTGGTGCTTGATAATTATCCCTCATTGCTAGGGAGGCTCATACCCATGTGTTATGTCCCAAGCCATGGGGAGGCCAGTGCATTTATATGCTGAGTTTGGCTTAGAGAGAGGCCACATTTGAGCCACAAGGAGGCTTTCAGGAGGTATCTCTTAGGCAATATATAATACTAAGATAAGTTTCAATTTCATGAGAACAAGTTTCATAAATACAACTATCAATATCAATGGCCTGGTGTAATGGTCTGTCCAACTTCACTAGGCACTGCCCATATACTCAGGGGAAGCTTTTTGCTTTATTAGAGAATGTAGCAGTATTTCCCAGGATGGGAATTCAATATTCTTTCAGTTATTTTCTGGGTCTCCACCCACTGAGACAATGCCCTATGACCACTTAAACATATTCATATCTTAATCCTATTACTAGGGACTTCATCAAGAGAACCCTTCATGGGGGAGAGATGCTGGAAGTCAACAGTACTTGCAAGAGAAAGTAGATTACATAGCCATATGATGGGAAGCCTATGAAACTCAAACATTGCTAGTTAGGCAAAATGCCACAACCCTGGGAGGAAGCAAGTCTTCTACCCTCCAAAACCATAAGGCATTACATCCAATGGTGTTATGGCAACCCATTATGATATTTATTATAGTAGTCATGGAACTAAGAAAACACTAGAGGCTTATTTACAACAGTGTCTTCTAATAGCACATCATGTCTAGCTTTCAGTTAAGAAATTAAATTATAATCAAAATTGCAAAAAATCACAGTATAAAGAGACAGAATGAGGACCAGAAACAAAATCATTATAGCATATCTGTAAGAATAATCAGATCAGAAATTGAAAATAGTGATGTTCAATATGCCAAATATATTATATATGTTCTAATGAAAAAATGGGCAACATCCAAGAACAAATGAGTAATGAAAATAGAGTACTGGATACTCTAAATATTAACTTTTCATTATTTTAAGCAAATTATGTTTTCTAAATTATTTTGTGTATCACTTAAGACACATTTATTAAATACATAATGTAAAAATTGTATTACTTTTCTACTTTGCCTTCTTTTTCATCCAATGCAAATTTTATATAATTAAATGTGTCCTGGCTTTAAAAAACCTGTTTTTAGTTTAAATGTATAATATACTTCATGACTTTTATTTTAGCCAAAAAAGTGTAATATTCCATGTAGGATAAAACACCTTAAGAATGAGCTCTCCACATAAAACATGAAATAATATTAACAAGCCTTATACTTTTGTATATTTCTTCTTGATGAAAATGCTCCTCTTTCCCAGGATTCAATGTTCTTCTGAATTTATTTGCTTTTTTTGAAGGTATGCCCTCTTTCTTTTACTTTTATTTTTTATTTGCAAGCACAACATATCCAACAATGTATTTTTAGACACCTCTTACAGGTGATATATTACAAAAATAACTAAAATCAGAAATGAAGATAGTGATAATACTAATCACCATACAGAAAGAAAAAATATTATGAGGGCAATAAGAAAGATTGTATGCCAACAAATTTGGTAATCTAGATGACATGAAGAAATTCCTACAATTACACAAGTCAACTAATTGACTGAAATGTAAATAAAAATTCTCAAAAACCTCACAAATAAAATAATTAAATGATTAAAACAATAAAAACATTCCACCAATGAAAATTCCAAGATCAGATGGCTTCACAGTCTAATTATTACCAATTTTTAAAAAGCTATTCTGAAATATTATTGAGGTAGAAACACATCCTAATTCATTCTAAAAGTCAGCAATGCCCTGATAGCAAAGCAAGAAAAGACATCCCAAATAGGGAAATTATAGACCAATATCTTTTATGAATCTATATTCCAAAATCATGGACAAATTTACTGGAAAATGGAATTAAACAACAAATTAAAAATATTATTTGTGATGATGAAGTTAGATTTATCTTAGTAATGTAAACTTGTTCAACTTAAAAATCAATCAATATAAGGGGCTATGTAAATTTATCAAAGGGAAAAAAGACTTGGCTATATCAATAAACGCATGAAATGCTTTGACAGAATCAAGCAAATTGTCTTAAGAAATACACCCAGAAATCTAATAATGTACAGAATTCTAGTTGCTTTTAACAATAGCTTTACCACCATTATGTGTAATTCTGAAGAATAAAGTATAATTTTAATTTTTAAAAAATTAATATAAATTAAACCAATTTTATGTATCTTTTCCCAGTATTGTTTCCTTGACTTGACATTTGTCATATTCTTCCAAGCTTTTAAATTTAATTTTAGTTTATTTTTATGTATTCATATTTTATAGCATGTACATAAAATAATTGAGTATTCCATTATTGGTGGACATTTTAACATTGGTGGACAATTGGATTGTGATCAATCTTGCTACCATTGGTTTGCATATATCTTGGTACTAATGACAAATATTTTTAGGTCATATCTATATAACCATTATGTCAAAGGGCATAAAATTTAAAAGTGAATAGGTAAATCCAAACTGCATTATAAGGTGGTTGTATTAATGAAATTATATGTGTTATGAATTCCACTTATTTCCCAACCTTAAACAATGTAATCTTTAATTTTCTAAAATTTCTGAAGATTTGATGAGTGTGTAGCTCATCAAAATAGACTATTTTTGTAAAAAATCATGTGGATTTTTTGTTTTAATTTCATTTCAATAGTTGTATTAAATTGTTTTGCATTTATTTATTTATTTGATTATTTATTTATTTATTTATTATTTTAGTGGGTTCCCTGTTTCATGATTATTTGTAAAAGTTCTTTTCAGAATCTGGATACAAATCATTCTACAGATAAAATATGACAACAATATTAGACCTCCTCATCTGGATTCTCTCCCTCTTTATGTTAACTTTTATGAACAATTATCATTAGCATTAGTGTATTCATATTTATCAAAAAATTTTCATATGGCTATTGTTTTTATTTGTTTTCAAATAAATCAAAACAAAGAAGATAATCCTCTACATTCCCTTTTAAATTTTCCTTTCAATTTTTGTTCTAAAACTAATTCAGACTTTATATTTATATATGTATTGAGCTTGACATTTATTTTTAGTGCACATTAAATTGACTATGCTTTATATGAAAAATAGTTAATTCTCCAATTTGTGTGCAATAACTTCATTGTCATACAAATAATCACAAATCTGTATCTCTATCTAAGGAGTCTCTTTTGTCTATACAGCCTTTTCCATAAGTTTTACATCATTCCAATTACTGGAAGTAAGACCACATCCCCATCATTGGTCAAATGTAGGGATATGTGGTATGTTTTGAATCTTTGCTATTATATTTGCCAATGAATAATGAATGTTCAATTTTTACCAAAAAAAAAAAATAACTGGCAAAACTTTGATGAATTTATGAATTAAATTAAAAATGATCAAAATCCTAGTCCACATGCATTGAAAATATTCTTTAGTTTTGGCAGCTCTCTTGCTCATATAAAGATAGCATCCATTCTTTTAGTCTCTGTTTGAACCATGGGTGCCATTTTTATGCATTATAATGGTAGCCATTTATCAGTATCAATTATAGCTTAGAATATTTTTGCATGTGTTTATTTGCATGTATTTATATCATTTGTTCAAACCACTTCCTCAGTATTAATTTGAATTCATTAAAGATTTTTGGGGTTATTATTTTTTCTTATTTTTGATATAAGGCATTTCTTATTTTATATGTGCGAAAATATATTATTTTAATCTGAAAGTCTTTAATATTTGTATTGGTTTATTTTGAAAAATGTAATTTCTTAATTTACATATGGTAATATGTCTCAAAGATTTTCTTTATGATTAATGCTTTTTTGACTGCTTTATGAAGATTTTTAATTTTACACAGAGATCATAAATCTTTTCTCCTACATTTATATTTTGAAAAATTATTATTTTAACCTTTATTATTTAGCAGAACAAATAAACAGCAATTGATTTCATTAAATGTTGTGAAATTAATCAGCATTTTTTTTTGGATGTATTTATTTATATATTTATTTTTAGGGGGTAGTGGGGATTGAACCTGGGATCTTGTACATGGGAAACAGGCACTCAAACACTGAGATACCCCTACTCACATCCATTTAATTTTTTAAATTAAAGTATATCACTCATACATGAACATACATAAACAATAAGTGTATAACAATAGTTATGAACTTACTAAACAAACATACATAACATCATACTGGACTCTCATACCTCAACCTACCACCAATACCTTGTATTGTTGTTAAATATTTTTAACTAATGATCAAAGGGCATCTTCAAAATATTACTGCTAAACAAAGTATTTTCCCCCAACCCACCCTATTATTACTTTTATATCATTTATACATGAATATACATAAACAATAAGTGTACAGTAAAAGTTGTGAACTTATAGAGCAAACATTCATTACATCATACAGGTGTCCCATACATAAACCCTCCACCAACAACTTGCATTGTCATGAGACATTTGTTACAAATTATGAAAGAATATTGTCAAAATCCTACTTCTAATTATAGTCCTCATTTTACATTTGGTGTATTTTTCCCCCAACCCACTCTATTATTTTTTTTCAAACATATTTTGTAAACTTACAAAACAATCATGCACTTATGCCAAATTCCCAAACAGTACCCCTCCATCAACACACCACAACATGGTGGAATATTTGTTACAGATTATGAGATAATATCTTCCAATTATTACCAGGTCCAGAAAGTACATTTGGCACATATTTTCCATACCCCCCCCATTATCAATGCAGTACATCTTTGGCACAGATGCAAAAATATTACATTATTACTGTTAATCACAGTCCATAGATCATTCCACTTGTATTTTTCCCATGTTTCTCCACATTCCCACCACCCTGCAGTAGTGATGTATATCTGCCCTAGCTCACAAAGGACACTCTTGCATCTGTACCATCAACCACAATTTTCATCCAACTCTAAGTTTTCTGTGCTGTTCAATCCCTAGATAATTCTCTACCTTTCTGTCAATTGGCATTTACATCCCTACACTACCATTTTCAGTCATGTCCCCATTTATAAAACAGTTTTTACTCACTATAATGTGTTACCATCAACTGTACATTTCCACACTTTTATAATAAAGATAATTAAAACTTCTACAATCATTAAATATCAGTAGTGCATCTCAATCTTCCTCTTATCTCCTTTAAGTATCCACCACCTAACACCAGGTCTTGAAGGTGTTTTCCTACGTTTTCTTCTACAAGGTTTATGGATCTTTCTTTTATATTTAAGTTATTGATTCATTTTGAGTTCATTTTTGTATAAGGTGTGAGATAGCAGTCCTCCTTCCTTCTTTTGCTATGGATATCCAGTTTTCTCAGCACCACTTGTTGAATGGACTGTTCTGCCTGAGCTGGGTGGGTTTGACAGGTTAGTCAAAAATCACTTGACCATAGATGGGTCTGCTTTTTAACCATCAATTCAGTTCCACTGGCCTATGTGTCTGTCTTTATGCCATTACCATGCTGTTTTTACCAATTTAACTAGGTAATATGACTTAAAGTCCAGAAATGAGAGACCTCCAACTTTGCTTTTCCTTTTTATTGTGTTTCTGGCTATTAAGGACCTTACCCTTCCAAATGAATTTGATAATTATGTTTTCCATTTCTTTGAAAACTGCTGGTGGAATTTTTATTGGGATTGCATTGAATCTGTTCATCAATTTGAGTAGAATTGACATCTTAATGATATTTAGTCTTCCAATCCATGAGCATGGAATATTCTTCTATTTACTGACATCTTTTTTTTTTTTCATTTCTTTTAATAATGAGTTGTAGTTTTCTAAATACAAGTGTTTTACATTGTTGGTTAAGTTTATTCCTGAATATTTGTGTTTTATCTGTCGTATTTTATTTCACCACTCTTTTGTCACTTTTAGTTACTTTTATTGATATAATCTTCATTTCTACTCTTTCTTTCAGGCCTCTCTCTCCTGTCTTTTCTTTTCAGACTGTAGCACACCCTTTAGTATTTCCTGCAAAGCAGGTCTCTTGGTTGCAAATTATCTCAGTTTCTGTTTATCTGTGAATATTCTAAACTCACCCTTAAAAAGTTCTTTGCTGGAAGTTTTTATCTTGCAGTATTTTAAATATATCATACCACTGTCATCTTACTTCCATGGTTTCTGGTGAAAATCCAGCACTTAATCTTATTGGGTATCTCTCATATGTTATGCATTGCTTTTCTTTTGCTGCTCTCAGAATTCTTTCTTTTTCTTTGGCATATGATATTCTGATTAGTATGTGTCCTGGAGTTGGTCTTTTCGGATGGGAGTATATTGTGCTTCTTGGACATGAATGTCTTTGTCTTTCAATAGGTTTGGGAAATTTTCAACTACTATTTCTTCATATATTCCTTCTGTATCTTTTCCCTTCTCTTCTCCTTCTGGGACACCCATGAAATGTATGTTTGCACATCTCTTGCTGTCATTTAGTTCCCTGAGAGCTTGATCAGGTTTTTCCAGTCTGTTCTTCATCTGTTCTTTTGTATGTTCACTTTCAGATGCCATTTCTTCAAGCTCACCAATCCTTTCTTCTGCCTCCTCAAATCTGTTATTATATGATTCCAGTGTATTTTTAATTTCATTTATTGCACCTTTCATTCCAAATGATCTGCTGTTTTTCTATGTATGCTTTCAAATTCTTCCTTGTGCTCATCCAATATCTTCTTAATATCCTTAATTTCTTTAGTCATTTCATTGAATTTATTAAGGAGATTTGTTTGAACATCTGATTAGTTGTTTCAACTCCTTTATATCATTTAGAGGCTTATCTTGTTCCTTTAACTGGGCCATATCTTCCTGTTTCTTGGTGTGGATTGTAATTTTTTGTTGGTGTCTTGGCATCTGGCTTGCTAGACTATTTATTCTGGGTGCAGATTTTCACTTTAGTTTAGGGCTTCCTGATATTTCTTCCTGGCTCGTTGTGTAGTAGGAGCCAAGGATGTAGTTGGTGCTATAAGCTGGGGAGCCTCAAGCTTCCCTCATTTCTGCAAGGACCTATGAAGTTTCTCCCAACTTTCTCCTTTGCCAGGGGTAGGGTAAGAGCCACAGCTGTGTGAAATAATACAACTCATGCAGGCCTCGATTGTAGTTGCCCAAAGAGACTAATGACACTTCATGCCGCTTTCTCCCATGCCTGGTTTGGGCATGGAGCTGCAGATGTGGGCAAAAATCAATACAGTGCAGGTCCAGGATGACCACAGTAGTCCTGGTAGACTTCCAATTATACAGCCTGTACCAGATAAATGTACCTGCAGTTACCTGGATTGGCTTGTGCGGGGCCTGCCAACTTCCTCCTTGCTAGAGGTGGGTTCTGAAACCTAGGCTAGGGCTGCAGGCCAATCTGGGTGGAAGAAACCAGTCTCTACCATCACTGTGATTTTCAGTCAGGCTGGCTTCCCCTCATGCTGGGGTTGGAGTCAAAATGGTGGCTACCAGCCTCCTTCTGACTTGCACAAGCTCAAACTTTAGCTATTCTTAGGGTTATACTTTAGCCACCTGAATTTACAAACCAGTAGCTGAAATTGGTGGCCAACCATCTCTTCCTCCCCTGTTTTAGGGAAATGGAGCTTCCAATTCCTGCCACAGAATATCTCCTGGGGTTGCTTGTGCTTCCAAAGAAGGATGATCACCAGCCTCTGTGGCATGACCTGTAATTTCCCAGAGAGGCTGACACAGCACTCCCCAGCTTCCTCTCTGCTTAAGGTGGGCCTAGGGCTTAGGCTAGAGCAATCTGATCTAGATGTAAAGAAGCTGGTCCCTACCAGCTCTGTGATTTTCAGTCAGTCCCACTTCTTCTTTTGTCAGGCAAGGAGTTAAGATGGCAGCTACTGGCCTCTTTCTGATATGGACAGGTTCAAACTTTAGTTGTTCTTAGGATTATACTTTAGCCCACCAAATTTACTGATCAGTATCTGAAATTGATGCCCAACCGTCTCTTCCTTCCCTGTTTTTGGGAAGTGGAACTTCCAATTCCAGCCTTGGAACAGCTGCCGATGTAGTTTGTTCCTCCAGTGGAGGATGGGCACTGGCCTCTGGGGCGTGGAGTGCTCTAATTATGAATCTTCTCTGCAGATGGGCAGGTTCTACCTTCCATTCTTTCAAGGATGTTGCAGGATGCACTTCTGGTCTCCTGAAGCCCCCACACAGGTGCTCTAAATAGTTCTGGGTGTTCACCAACTGCCCTATAGCAGAAGCTGATTCTAGGAGATCTTTACTTTGCTGCCATCTTGCTGGTTATCTCCATTTACTTTTGTAAAATATATATTTTTATTAGAGAAGTTGCAAAGTCACAAAACAATCATGTACATGTGTGGTATTCACATAAAACACCTCTCCACCAACATACTATGTTGTTGTAGAACATCTGCTACAGATTATGAGATAATATGATCAGACTATTACCACCAACTATGGTCTATAGCATACATTTAGTATATTTTTTCCATAACCCCTTATTATTAACACAGTTCATCTTTGGTATTGATGCAAGAATATTACCAGCATTGCTGTTAACTATAGTCTATAGGCTAT
>JAQZBX010086870.1:0-12941 GCA_029593785.1 Cabassous unicinctus
GGATATCTCCTGTTGATTCTGTTTCCCGAGAGAACCCTGACTAATACAATCCTCTTACCAGAGATCTTTATAAATGGAATGAATATTGATAGAGAGAAAGCCATGGAAGCAAGAACCTGAAATCAATGAAACCTAGAAGAGAAGGTAGAGACCAGCAGATACTGCCATGTGCCTTGCTATGTGGCAGAGAAGCCAAGGATCACCAGCAGCTGGTCTTCTAGATGAAAGCATCACAGCAATGATGCCTCGATTGGGACATTTTCTTAGCATCAAATCTGTATGCTAATCAATTCCTATTGTTCAAGCAGTATCATTTCATTGTATATGCTTTAAGCAGCCTAGGAAACTAAAATAGAGGTGTATTAGTCAGGGTTCTGTAGGGAAACAGAATCAACAGGAGATTGGTATCTGCCAATAATATGAGATTTTATAAGAGTCTCTCATGTCACTGTGGGGATGCACAAGTCCAGATTCTGCAGGCAGGCTGCAAACCAAGACCTTCGATGAAAGTCCAATGAAGATCCTTGATGAGTTTCCAGGAGATGTTGGCTGTCTAAAAATGAGCTGGGAAATTCTCTCTGAAAGTTGAAATCACTTCCCCTTTTAAGGCATTCAACTGATTAGACAAAACATCACCAAATACTGATGGCAATCTCCCTGATTGATGCAGATGTAATCAGCCATCCATGCAGTAAACTCACTGGTGACCAAAGTCCATAAATGTCCTTGTATTACAATTAGCCCAGTGCTCATTTGACCAAACACCTGACACAATTATCTGGTTGGGTTGACTCATTAACCTAACCATCACAAGAGGATAAAAGAGAAAAATATTATTAAAGTTAATTTATAGATATCCATAATAGGGAAACTATTCTCACTCAGAAACAGAAGCCTTCCCCTTCAAGTGCTGCTGAAGTCCAGAATAAGCTCCCTTGGATTTAAGAAGCATTTTTTTTTTCTTCTGGAGACATCTATGGGATGTAGCCTAATGATTTGAAAACACCTTTTGGGTGAATACTTTGAATAATTCTAATTTTGTTCATCTTTCCTTTTCTGTTTTACAGTTTACATCCATTATAGATTATCTTTTTTGGGAGAAAAAGTGGGAAATAGTATCTCCTTGATGCAGTCAAAAGACTTCATTTGACAACAGATCACCAAGTCACTGTGCAATTATTACCTAGGTGAGGGTCTGTTGAGAAAGTGACCCAGATACTATAGATATAAACTATCAGCTGCAAGCCTGACTTGTCATATCATTTTATGCTTATTAATCATATTTTTCACTTTGTGAACAATAATCAAAGTAAAGAATACATGGAAAGAGAAACCAATCTAATCTTAGGATTGACTAGGTGGGCTCACATACTTAGCTCCTATGTCTGCTGAGGGTGCTGTGGAAAGCTCCTATGTCTGCTGAGGGTCCAAAATAAATATTTCAAATGTACTTAAGCAATACATATTAGGAGACAATATGTTTAATGGATAACATGTTTAATGTGGTACATACATACAATGGCCTATTACTCAGCTATAAGAAGGAATACAGTACTAACACATGGGATAACATGTATGAATCTTGAGAACTTATGTTGAGTGAAGCAAGCCAGGCATTGAAAGACAAATGTTACATGACCTCTTTGACATGAATTGAGCAAATCAAGCCAACTCTGAGAGCTAAAGTCTGGAAGAAAGGTTTACAGGAAAAAGGAAGGGAGAAGAAGTTTGTGAGCTAACGCCCATAAGGGTGAAATCTATGATAAGGTAAAAGTGAGTAGTTGTGCAGTGAAGGGATATGATTGGGTTCTAGGGCTTCTACCGGGCTGGGTGGTGTAAGCTTGACAGGGGGGTAGGGTGGGGAAGATGAGTTGGATGGTCCATGGAACTGGGGGGAGGGTTAGGGGAGGGAGCGGTGAACACTGTGGAATAGTGGGTACATGGGTGAAATTACAATGTTGAGAAAACTCTTATGGTCATATGACAAGGAAGGGTTACTGGTTTAGGGTGTTGAATGAGGGGGCACTTGGGACAGGACACACCTGGCACAGTCCTCTAGAGAATGTGTGAGTGATCATTTTGTCATAGTGTGCTGTAACAATGTAGGGAGACCCACATAATGAGTTGGATTGCCACGCTGGGGAGGCCCAATATGTTCTCAGAGGGGAGGGTGTCTCTTGAGAGCACAGGCAGTTCCTAATAGGGGAGGACAGACTAATGTGTCCAAACCTTAGCATTGTTGCAAGCATCTATGAATCTTGTCCTTCAAGGAGTGAAGCCTGGTGGTTGCCATGGGCCCCAAGGGGAATGGGAGGGAGGAATAGAATAGATTGAAGAGGGGATATTTAGGGGGCAATGGAAGTATTCTGCATGATCTTACAATGATGGATACAGCCCATGTTATATTACAACAAAAAAAATTATAAAAGTATATGGTCTAAAATGTAAACCATAATGTAAACCATTGACTGTGGTTGGTAGCTATGTTTCAATATTTATATATCATTTGCAACAAAAGTACCATCCACATGTGAAATGATTATTAATAGGGAAGGGAGAAAAGGGGGAAGATGTTGGGATTCCTCTATGTTCTGTTTGTACCTTTACTGTGACTTAAAACTTCTTTGAAGACAATAAAAAAAAAGTAAGACACTGGGGAAGAAATGGAAGAAAATGCCACTGTACATACAGGACAATTGATATTACAGAGATGAAAGGTAAAATGTCTTAAAAAATTTTTGAATTTAATATTTTTTAAAATATTTTTCATTTTTTAAAAATACCCCAATTTTTAAACTTTATTTTAGTTTTAGTATCTCTAAACTATTATGTATTTTATTTCTTATGTTTAAACCTATCATTATTATTTCATTTTCTTATTAATTGAATTTAGCAATATTCTTGGCTTCATTTTTGAAGAAGTTTTGGATCACAGAAGGGTTACAACTATGGCAGGGGAGGATCGATGGGGTGGGGTGTCAGTGATGGGGGATACATGGGAGGAAGTTCAACTGGGCCTGTGTATATGGTATGTAAATATGTTCAAATGTTCATGGGGCATTGCCACAATGGGTAGAGAATCACACAAAAACCAGAAGATTATTGAATTCCCATCCTGGGGATCTCTGCCACATTCTCTAATGGAACAGTAACAATTCCCCAAGTACAGAGGCAATGACTAGAGAAGAAAAATGGTCAATTGATGGGCCCTTGATGATGACAATGCTTATGAGACTTTTGCTCTTGAATTTGCAACTTAGCCTAGCACTGTAGAGTGCCTAAGAGTTACCTCCTGAGAGCTTCCTTGTTGCTCTAATGTGGCCCTTCTCTAAGCCAAACGCAGCATATAAATATATTACCGTCCCACCAGCAAGGGGCATGACTCCCAGGGATGAGATTTCCTGGCACCAAGGGATTACTACCAAGGACTGACTGGTCATATAGGTGGGAAAAGATCTTTTATAAAAGGAGGGAAAGGTAAAGACAAATGAGTTTCTATGACTAAGAGACTTCAAAGTGAGTCGGGAGGTCATCAGAGAGGTAACGCTTATGCACGTCACAGCAGGATTTCATTGATGGTCAAAGTAGATACTACCCCAAATAGTGGAGCTCCTGAGGGCTGTGAAGCCCTACAGTCATGGAAGATTGCTCTGGAGTTTGGTGCCTTGACAGTAGGCCCTTCTGTGGAGTTTGTGATCCCAAGTGTGACAGAGTTGGACTCAGATGTAACTTCTCTACACATGACTCTTCTGTCCCTTTTAACTGAACCTATAGTTGATGCTGGAGTTGGTAGGTGTACATCTAAAAGACTTTAATCTCTGGGCTGTCCATGTGCCAGCTGGGCCCTGAGCCTCGGTGGAGTTTCTACACCTACTTTCCAGTTCATTGGACTCATCTAGGATAACAAGGAGGTGAGGATGGACAACCACCACATCAAGGGAGTGAGAGAGTCTACAACTGCAAGCAAGAAAGTCCCATTTATCAGTCATATGGGAGCAAAGCCCCCTCTCAATTAGAGGTGGAGTGGGCATCACCATTCCAGAATCCTCAGGATTGGGGAATAAAATATTTACTAGAGTAGACTTACTGGTATTCTACTATAGACTTATTGTGACTCTAGCAATGGAAGAAATTATATCATTGATGTGGAGACAGTGGCCACTGGAGGAGCAGTAGTCAGGGAGAGGGAAAAAAAGGTACAATATCGGGGCATTTTCAGGACTTGGAATTGACCTGAGTGACATTGCAATGACAGATACAGGCCATTATATCTCTTGCCATAACCTACAGAATTGAGCGCGAGAGAGTGTAAACTACAATGTAAACCATAACCCATGCTTAGTGGCAGTGCTCCAAACTGTGTTCATCAATTGCAATGAATATACCACACTAATGAAAGAAGTTGTTAATGTGGGGAAAATAAGAGGTGTGGGGAGTGGGGCATATGGGAATCCCTTATATTTTTTATGTAACATTTTATGTAGTCTAAGCATCTTTTAAAAATAAATAAAAAATATTTTTAAAAAATAAGGCATATTACTTAGGTACAGTGTTAAAAACAGAATGGTACTGGCATAAAGACAGAAAGAATGACCAATGGAACAAAGTAGAGAACTCAGAAATAGACCAAATCACATTATAATCAACAAAATTTGTTTGCTCCTCTTGGTTACCTGAATACCATTTATTACTGTCTTTCTAGAATATCCATGCAATATCCGTCCTGTGATGTATATAAAAGCATGTAGTTATTAGTAGTTAAGTCATAATTAGATTATGTAAATGTCCTCACCACTTCAAAGCTTGCGATTGTATTTCCAGAGAAAGGTTTCTAAGCACAAGGTCACAGAGATACTACCAATTTCAGTTTAACCTGCCTCTTCAATTGACTACTTAAACTGACAGCTCTAATTATCCACTAGTGGACACATTTATGCATTGAAATGTCTAGTTACATTGTTCTAAACCAAAGGATAAACTGACTTCTATAACAGACTTGAATTTAGAGGCTAATTGCTTCTCATCTTTTAACCTATAAAATAAGTCACTCTTATAATTTAACAGAATCCTCTGCACATTGTCCAAAACCAAGTGTTCTAAGGGGATGAAAATGAAAAGAACAGATTATTTTATGTGACTGAAAGTGCCAAAGCAATGACCCCACCTAGTCTTCAATTTCAAAAGGGTTCTGAAATCTATGTTCATATTGTGTACTTGTTGGATTTATAATTTGTTCATTGCCCACCACTCTCATTTGCATAAAAAAGGAGGGAAAGTTCAACAACTTTTTGTTAAAGTGTCTGAATTTCAGTTCCAGAAAGCACTGTTTAATGGGCATGCTTTCTCTCAGAAAATAATACTTTACTGTTTGGCTTCAGAAAAATCTGAGTTTAGATCCTAAACCTAAGAAGTCAAATGACCTGAGGCCAACTTCCAATTTATTTCAATATTATTAACTTCTTTATCTAAAGTGTATTTTGCAACCCACTAAATTACTATCAGTGTCTAGGATATGCTTAATAGACAATCACTAAATGCTTGTATGTTGTCATATCATTTGGTTCCTTTGTAAAAGGCAGCTCAGAATTGAAATTAATTATGTATGTTTATTAATTATTGCAGACACTGCCCTCCACCTTCCCTACACACTACACATTCCAGGCATAAGGAAACAATGAAAGTGTATCCTCAAAGAAAGATGAAACTATATTTAAATACCAGATATTATTTACTTGTTTAGATTTCTCTGGCATTTGTCTAGCCTGCTATACAAAAAAAATAGTAACTCATAACTCATGAGCTTTACTTCTGATCCTGGACTGACGCTAAATTGTAGATTCTCTCACTCATTCTGATATTTTCCCACCTACAACACCACTTTCAAGTGGTTAATATTGGTGAAAAATAACAGTTTCATGGAAAGTAAAGTACAAATATGCCTAAGTATGCCTATTTGATTGGACTATTAATTGAACAAACCATTTCATTTTGTCTATTTGACTGGACCATAGAAGGGTATCCCCCTTTACCAATCAGAAGTGCTCCATTAAAAGTCTAGGGTAATTAGGAAACCATGGGTAATTAGGAAACCATTGGGATTTGAAGGAAGCATTTGAATTGTCAGCCATTTAACACTAAGATTTAATAATAATATGTCAATCTCCATAAGAAAAGATGCCATTATGTTTCTTCTCCCTCAGTGAGCAGACTATGTTTGACATACTTGTTTGATATGCAATTTCTAGGACTCCCAGAGATTCTTATTCAGCAAGTTGTCTTTGTGGCTCCTACATCTGCATTTTTAGCAGCACTTCCAGGATTTATAGGCAGAGGTCTACAGACCACTCTTTGGAGTGCTGTACACTAAACCCCAAGGATGGAGTGGATGAATCCATTTATAACATCTCTCATAGTTTCTGTAAAAACATACACCTGGGATACATTGGCTGGGGTGTACTTGAAATCATGAAATAGTGTAATATTAAGGAGTCAATTCTGGGAATAAAAGCCATGACTCTAGCACTGTCAATGGCAACAACTAGTTGCCATGGTGAAAGCAACTATGATTAAGGTGTTTCACACAGTAAATTTCATTAAAAATGATGAATTCACTATGAAAGGGAAATTTATAAAAATAGCTCTAATTAATAGACAAGGTTGTATAATAGAAGAAAAAAATAGAGAGGCAAAAACTACCCTTAAATCTGTCAGATCCAGAGACAGTATTTTTTCAGAGCACCTGAGACATCTGAATTTTGATGCCTTAATTAAGCATTCATTTGACTACTTTCAATTATGGTATGACTAACACTGATTATATTATTAAAATTTCTGGAGTTATTACAACTAAAAAAACATAATGAAGGCTGATGATAAAAAAAAAGAGATGGATAAAATATATCCCCAAGCCACAGAGTATTTTAAGATTACAATTCTCTTTCTTTGTCTTTCATTAGAATGAAGACCTTTTTCCACTCAAAATTCTTTAAATCATCTTCATGATATGTTGGTATTCTTGAACTATTCTTCTTTTTTTCTATATAACATCCAATGACTATAAATTAAAAAATTATCAAAGAGATCCAGACAATAATTTCCTGTATAATTAAGCTTTTATATTTTAAGATATCTTAGAATATGTAAAAATGCCCCTTTCCTAATCAGACCTGCTTCAGTAGAAGTCTAGGAAAGTCCTTCATAATGTTTTAGTTATACCTTCACTGCTTAAGCAAATACCATGCAATGAGTTGGCTTAAACAATGGGAATTCATTAACTCAAAGTTTTGAGGCTAGGAAAAGGTCCAAATCAAGGTGTCATCAAGGCAATAATTTCTTTCTGAAGATTAGTATTCTGGGGCTGGCTGCCAGTGATTCTTGGCCCTGGACTTCTCTGTCACATGGCAATGCATAGGGTGATCTCTTCTGGCCTCTCTTTCCCTTCTGGCTTCCAATGACCATCAGCTCCTGTTTCCTATGCTCAGTTGCTAAAATATGAAAGTGCAGATATGAATATTTAACCTAAGCATGATAAGGCTATAATTTATGGCTAACATTGTGATGGGGGCCTATTTACAATTAGACTATTAATGAATATCCACCCTCTATTTACCACGCAATATAGATAGTTTAAAATAAAATCAATCAAGGTAGCCTATTTATTTATTCAGGGAAAAAATTTAAATGCAAAATACATCAAATGGGGTTTTCCCCTTTATTTGAAAATTTAATGTACTATCTTCTTCCCTATGGCATTTATTCCCTGTGTTATTTTTTTGGCAATTAATCCTTTATTACTGATTCATAAACTCTTTGATGAAAGGTACATATTTTCTTTAATTCTTATCCCCTATAGTAATTTCATACTGTAGATGCATGATGAAGGAAGAAAGGAGGTTAGAGAAAACAACTGAGGAAATTCTTATGAAGAGTTTTGTTTTTTGTTTTTTTATAAACAAACATATTTTAAAGCTATCTTGAGTTTTGACAACATTGCTTCTCCATTCTTTGGGTGTTTTTTTTTTTTTTAAGATTTATTTTATTTATTTATTTCTCCCTACCTCCTGATTGTTTGCATGTGCTGTGTCTGTTTGTTGTGTGCTGGTCTTCTCTTTTTAGAAAGCACCAGAAGCTGAACCTGGGAAATCCCACGTGTGAGGAAGATACCTAATTGCCTGAGCCACCTCCACTCCCTGCTTTGTTGCATCTCCTCTCATTGTGTTTCCTCAGTGTTTCTCTTGGTTGCATCATCTCACTGCATCATCTTGTTGAGTCACCCTGTCTTCTTTAGGAGGCACCAGGAACCAAACACAGACCTCCCATGTGGTAGATGAGAGCTCAGTCACCTGATCCACATCTGCTTCCCTCTTTGGGAGTTATAATCTAATTATACAAGACTAATCTCAGAAGCTCATGGTTTCAATTTGTCTGATAGAGAAAGCTAGAAAATTACCCTTCATAATATTTAATGAAACATTTCTATCAATTTTACTGAGTAAATATGCAATCACAAATACTTCTGGTTAATTTGGCATTTAAAAAGATGGCATATATTAAAGCCCCAGTTTGGATATGTAACACATTAGATTCAGATAGCAAGCATAGCAATTGTTTTTCTTAAGAGTATTGTCCCTTTTAATTAAAGCATTTGCTCTTCTCTTAGCAATTTGCAATGTGTGATGCAAAATAAACATAAAATAGTTACTACATGTCTTTCCTCAGCTTTCTTGGGCCAAATTCAGAAATAATTTGCTTCAGAATAATTTCTTGAGAGTTTATTTACTTGGAGAAGAAAAAATACTACTGGAAGTGTTGGTAATTTAAAAAATCTATTTAAAAATAAATCATGGCACTTAGAAAACTCCTTAGAAAAGATGGTGTGATGTTATGATACCTCCATTTCACACAATGATTGACAGATGAAATTTCTAGTTACATCTTGAGAAGTTATGTGTCCAAATAATGAAAACCACAAGCCTACAGAAGACACCCTTCACAGCATCAAGCACCTACCAACAACCATTTTCAAACTTTCTCTAAGAGAATGTTTCATGGACTTTGGAGTCTGGGTGTGGTCTGTGCCTTGACTCCTTCCCATTTCTCTTCTTTGCCTAGCCATATTTGCAGTTCAGCACCAGTGCTTTCATTTCAGTGTTTACATTAGCTTGGAGTTGTTACCCTAGTTGTGTTGCAGAATGTTTCAAGACAGGGCCAGAAGTTATAAATATACAACAGTTATTTCAGGTCTGCCTGGCAAACATCTGCCTTGATTCTGTTGTCCCCCAAGACTGGCTGCTGCAGTGCTGAAAAGGTATTCTCGAGGAATACTGAGCAGACACACTCCATGTGACACAGCTATGTCTCCCATCAACAAAGATCTCCTGATTGCTATGGAGGCCAGGAAATAGACTTCTCTGTCATACCAACTTGGAATAAACCACAGCTAACCTGAGCCCAATTATTCCATATTACCAACCAGATTGCTTATCTTTCTTTGAAGTTTAACAGCTAAGTGACCAAAACAAAACAGGAGGCAACTCACTGAAGAGGTGACATTTAAGACAGACATACCATTTCAACCAATCTTTCTGTATATTTAAACTAAACAACAATTCAAAATGACTTTCTTTGAATTTTTTTCCTCTGTCCTTCTCATGCCTAGAAAAATAGTATGGATTATTGGTGTGAAGGATGGTTCAGGAGACATTGTGATTGAGAACTTACTATTATGTGACCACTAAGCCTCAGAAGACTTAGTAATTGTGTTATCTATTTAAACTAGCAGTTCACAGAGGAAAAATGATGAGCATTTTCTTTGTGTACCATGGACTTCCCTATAGATTATCTTCTAGTATTGAATTCATATTAGAATTCTTTTAAAATATTTGGTGTTTATAACTGGGCAAAACAGCCGCCAAAGGCAGATTACATTATATTTAAACACCATGAAACATCAAGTTTGGAGATTCAACTTTCTGCCATTATTAGCATTGTTTATTAAAAAATAGGATTTAGAGAATGTGCTTGCATAAGTGTTGTAGCCATAAATATGGTTGAGAAGCAAGGAAGAGAAAACACTTTTGAACCTTTTAAAATTGATCAGGGCTAATGAGAGTTCATTATTCTGTTTTATGGAATTCTGTGCTCTGAAACAGTGCCAAATAGTATTATATATGGGTCAGTAGAAGTCACATTATTAAATATAACTGCAGCACAGAAAGCTACTAGAAATTGGTGAAACACAATATTTCCATTAAACTAACTCAACAAGGAACTTGAAAAATCAGATATGAAACAAAAATTAAATATCCCCCAGAATACCCTAATATTGAGTTCAATTTTACTAAGAAAACATGTTTTAATTCTTCTAAAAAAAAGTATTTGAGCTTCTAATATAAGTAATATACCTAGATCTTTTCTCTCCATCCCTTTTCCCTGGGACACCCACCTAACTGCTCTCCTTGCTCTAACTTTGCACCTTTCAATCTGTTCTCCACAGAAAAGCCTGGGGTAATTTTTCCAAAGATCAAATTAATTATTCCCCTGCCCCTCCCCTCAAAGACCCCATCCCCAATTTCCTGAAGATAATGTACAAGTTTCCTAGCATAGTATACAAGGCCATTCATGATCTGATACATCTCCAGACCTAGTGTTTGTCATCCTGCTAATGAACTCTTCTCTCTGAACATCTCACAGTCCCCTAAATGAGTTACTCTCTCTCCTTCCCCTGAAACTTCACTCATCATGTTCTGTCAGCATATAACACTTGTCTACAACCCTCCTACCATTGGCTTACTTTTATTATAAACTTAAGTGTTCAGGAAGCTTTTTCTTACTGCCCAGTCTGCCTCCCAAGACTGCCAACCTCATGGCAGACAGACGTGGGGCCTGCAGCTCCAGCTGTAAGTTCAAGATGTTGTTGTCAAGGTTGGACATAAAGACATGTTCTTTCAAACTCTGGGTGGGTGTGGTCTGATCATAGATCTCTACCTTTGATCAGCTACTTCAGATCAATGGAGGCCAGCAGCCATTGTTCCAACCCAAACTGGCCAAAGAGGCAGAAGAATCTCAAGGACAATAATATTCCTCAAAACAATGGAAAACAGTTAAATAGCTGTATTAAGAAGGAAAGTGCTGAATGAAGATAGCTCAGCTTCAAAAAGTATAGAAGCTCCTGGCACTCTTGCTGGCCCCGAAGCCACACCTTCCAAAATGCAGGGTGGAACTACCTTGTACTGCCATTGTGGCTTTGTTCAATTGTGGCTACCTGGCGCTGTTCCAGAATATATACCAGTGTTCATGTATGTCTGTAAGATGGAAGTCTAAGAAACTGAGCCAGGAAACTTGTCATGGGTTCACATTCCCAGAGTTTGTACTAAGGGCAGAGAAGCAGCTTGTGGACAGCTGGGAGAGTGTTTTAAAGGATTAAGTTGAACTGGCCTAAGGCAAGGACTACCAGCATTAACTACTCAAGAGAGCACCCAGGAGAAGGAGGAGGTTTATTTCAAAGTGAGAAGAGTGGGCATTCACTGGAATTATGTAAACTGCAAACAGAGAATTCCTAAAGCCTCTACCAAGCACAATACCAGGAAAAGAAGCGAAGCGGGCTCCATGGCTCAGGCTCCAAGAAGGCTCAGATAAGATGGAGAGAGCCCTGCACTTCTCTTTTACCTGGAGCTGATCTTCTTGGTAAGAGCGCCAAAGGAGACCAGCAGCCAAAACAAAGCCAGTTTGCAAGGACAGTGAAAGGTATTTTTGCCTTGTTTCTTTGTTTTGATTTGCTCTTGGCAATTAAGAAAATCTTTGTCATATCACTAGCTGCACTGAAACTTGAGGAACAAAAAGCTCAGGGACTAAAACCTAGAATTAACACTTTAAAATATTAAAATGTACAGGGTGCAACAAAAGATTGCAAGACAAACAAAAAAGAGGAAATCATTGCCCACTCGAAGGAAAAAGATAAATATCCAGAAACTATCAATGAAGAGGACCAGATGTTCTATTCGGGTTGACAGAGAAGTTTTGGTTATGGATGGTGGTGATGATAGCACAACTCTGTGAATTTAATTAATAGCACTGAATTATATATTTGAATGTGGTTAAAAGGGAAAATTTTAGGTTGTGTATATATTACTAGAATAAAAATTTTAAAAAAGCACATAGGATTGGACAACACAAACAGTGAACCCTTTTGTAAATGATGGAAATATAGGATTACTCAGAGGACAGAACCATAACTTGTAGAATATCATTCCCACAGAGAAACACTAAGTCTTATTTACAAAACTAACAATACACAAAGATGTTTTTCAGATTTTGCTCCACTAGTGATTGTCATATGCTTCCTATTTTCCCTCTTTTTTTTTATCTTATTAAAGAAGTTGTGCGCTTACAAAACAATCATGTATAATGTGCTGGATTCCCATACATGACCCCTCCACCAACACCTTACATTGCTGTGAAACATTTGTTGCAGATTATGAAAGAACATGATGAGGCTATTACCACCATAGTGACTAATTATGGTCCATAGTGTACACTTGGTATATTTTTTCCATTCACCCCCTATTAACACTATGTATTAGTATTGTACATTTGTTATAGTTCATGAGTGAACACTCCCATATTTGTACTGTTAACCAAAGTCTACCTTCCACCACATGGTTCACTGTGTTATATTACCCCTCTTTTTGAAAAGGACTTTTGTGTCTAGTTTCTGTCACTGTATCTTTAGAATGTGTGATGGGGCAAGGAGGGAAGCAATGCTTGTTTCTTTAGTTTGCGTTCTTCATATCAAGAAGAATTGTGCCCAATGAATGTGAATTGAATCCAAAGAGCTTTATCTGCACCTAGGACATGATTTAATATGAGGTCCTGGACCTCACTCCTGAGCCTAATGGTATAATATGATGAGACTTCTGTGAGATAGTCTTAGGAGGGGGTGA
>JAQZBX010086871.1:0-12939 GCA_029593785.1 Cabassous unicinctus
AAGCAGGAAACTACTGCCTAAAAGATAGTTCAGGATCTTGATGACTCTTTAGCTAAAAACATAAAGTCTAGCATATCTAATCTTAGACATCAGAGCAAGAACTACTATGCTGTAAGTTACTGTTCCTAAAAAGTTAACATCCTGTCACCATGGAACTGAAAGTGCTTATCTCAAGTCTATATGACGTCTGCAACCTTGCATAACTTCAAAGAGAATGCTTACGCTTGCCAAAAAATAGAATATAAAAACTGTGCTTATCTTACAATAAAGTCAGTCGCCAGTCGCCAGTCGCCAGTCGCCAGTCGTCAGTCGTCAATTCTCACTCAATCTGGTGTGCGACTCATCACTCTCGCCGACTCCCTTAAACCACCTTCAGTCTGCTCCCTCATGCCTCGGCTGGACCGCGGCACTATAGTTTACACAGTTTGCACTTTGCAAAACATAATTGTATAGGCTGTGACAAAATGTTTAATGGTCTGTATCCATCTTTGCAATGTTATACAGAGCAATTCCAATGTCCCCAAAGAGCCCCATGTTATGCTTATTCTTTCCTCTCCTTCACCTCAAAACCTCTACTGACCACTGTCTTAATATCAAGGGTACAATTTCTTCCATTGTTATTAGAAAAAGTCTTCATTAGCTCATAGTTGCATTTGCTCTTATGCTTGCTCATTATCAATCTTGAGGATTTTCAGATGGCAACTCCCATTTGCTTCTGATTGTGAGGGGGCTTAGATCCCAGGGGAGAGATGGAAGGGACTGTCTTGCTTGATATTGTAGATACACTCTGTTTTCTTGTGATGAACATTGGCCTTCATCATCCTTTTGTTACTTGTCCTGGGTGAGTCCGAAGAACTGGAGGGTTGGTGTTGATTGCAATTCTGCTAAGATTCAAAGCTCAACCAGCATACAAACAGCTGGAAGATTTAAGTCACTGGGACATACATTCAATGGTTATATTGCTAATAATAGGTTCAGTAAAAATGGGCATAAGAACAATGTGTAGAAAAATTATAAATAATTCCAACTTTGATAATTTGCAGGATAGGTTATCATATATTGCAAGGTAAGGCCCACTCACAGGGAGCCAAATTCATCTGCTAGCATCTTCTTAATATTCTTTATCTTTCCTTTCAGTTCTTAAGCTGATTTATGATATTTGTTTGGATATCTTTGATTACTTGTTTCATATTTGCACTTTTACATCTTATATAATTTTTTTTATTAAACTGGGCCATGCCTTACTGTTTTTTAGTATGGCTTGCAAATTCTGCTGTCTAACATCTTTATATCTTGATGGGATTATTCAGATGGTTAGCTTCTCTTTCTACTTGAGGATTTTATTTTGTGTTAAGATTCCTCTTTGGCACTTGGCTCCACGTATTATATATCCTTATATTTGTACATAGTACCCAAAATAAATATTGACATGATAGAAAAGGATGCAAGGAGAACAGAAAAAGAATTGAAAAAAGAAAAAGGTGGAAAAGAACCATGAAATAACCAGGAAGAAATGAAAAATAAAGAATATGTGTACAGAATCATAAATAGTAAGAAGAAGTGAAAATTAAATATCTGGAGTAAAAAGGAAAGAAAGAGAAAAAATAGAATAAAATAGACTGGAAATATGAGGCGAAGGAAAATGAGGAACAAAGAAGAAATGGTGGAACAATAGAAAAGCAACAGAAGAGGGAAAAATTGAAAGAACAAAAAGGAATAAACTAAGGAAAAATAAGAGAATAAAGAATGGGAAAAAATCAACTACAACAACAACAAAAAACTACTGGAAAAAAACAAGCTTCCTCTCAGGTAGTCTTGAGTTCCTCTCAAGACTAACAAATGTCTTAGGCTACCAGTGCTCACCAATCAATCACCTTTCAGCCTGCCCTCCCCAGATAAACTACTTGGGTGTACAGAAAAGAATAAGGTGTACAATAATTTAAAAATTAAGAAATCAAATAACCTAAAAACTCTCAGTCTAACTTACCATCTTGAGGCAGCTTGTCCTTCAACTCCTGCTTCCTGTAGCTCCAGGGGTTCCTATCCTTACCCCTCTTATCATTTAGATCAGTTAAGCACTTTTTGTTTTATCAAAGATAGCTGGTATTGAACATGGAACTTTATAAATGTTAATCAAAGTTTAACTCTAGAGCTGCACCAGCTCCACAGGTTAGGTTATGTTAGGCTTCTGAAGTCTTCTGAAAGCATGTAGGCTTCCTCTGCTTGCCCTCTTTTTCCTAAGGGAAGTTGGGCTTATGATGTTACGCCTGTTGCCTCTCCAGGCCTCCCACTCTGCCCAGCTGTTAAGTACCTGTCAGTCCACCCCCTCACTGAACTTGCTCCTCTCTCTCCCTGGAAGGGTTGGTGTGGAAACCTTCCTGATCACTTCCAAACACTCTTATCCATGGAGCTGCTTCTTTGTTGGATGGCATCCTTTTCTGTCTGCCCACCCTATATAAACTCTTCCTTTACACCTCTCTCCTACTGAGTTCTCTGGATGCTGGACCCCTCACATTTTTGTCCTGCAGTTTCCCCACCTAAGGAGCTTGCTGGGTACCTGGATGACCCCTTCACTGCCCTGGGGTGGGGGACATAACTCACTTTAGGAGCCAGCTGATTGCTTGTTTTTCATCCAATTCACTTCCTTGTCTTCCTTCACCCTCTGAGCCAGCTTGAGTGCCCTATCTCTCATGATTTCCTTTCCCCCTGAAAAACTGCATTCCCCCTCTCTAGCTGCAAACTCCAATTGCCTCAAAGTCCTGTAGCTTTTCTTCTGCCAGGTATATCTGCTTACCTTCCTGGTGTTTCTGGAGGAGGACTGAAGCCTGCTGTTCCCTACTCTGATATCTTGGCACTTTCATTTAATTTATAAATGATTCCATTCTACATTTACAGAAATATGGCTCAAAAATATGTTATCCCCCAAATTTATAAACCAAGTAAAAGATGAAACTTTGATTGAAACTGTAAAAATATTTCCAGTACTTAGCTCTGGAACAGGGCTCTTAAATATTGTGATTTGGAACCCCTAAGGTTATTTGACAATGTATGGGGACATTTATGAAAGTCTCTACTGGCATCTGGTGGATAAAGACCAGGATGCTGCTAAACATCCTACAATACACAGGACAACTTCCACCACAAACTATTATCTAGTCCAAAATTTTAAAACAGAAACCTTGCTCTAGATCAGCATTTTACTGACTGATGCACTGGATATTTACATAGCTCTTGTTCAATGCAGATTCTGTTTCTGGAGATAGTGTCATTCACAAGCACCCAACTGATATTTGCACTGCAGGTCCTGGTCAGTGGCTGACCTGTTGATGTGCATTACTGTCATACAGTTTGGGTAGATATTTTGGGTCTTCTCCAATAAGAATTTTCCTGCTAATCTCAGGCCATGTTCTAGTTGGTTAAATCTTGGACTTGGGATTTCAGCCTCTGCCTGTACTAGTTTACACAGCCACTTGGTTTTACCCCTTTTTACAGGAAATGAATTCTTTAGGACTTTGCTTTCTTATTTAAGACATGAGGGAACTGATACCTCCCTATGATGTTAATGTGAAAATTAAGGAATGGAATTCTTTATTTTTAATCAGATTTTTGTGTTTTTAATTAGAGAAGTTGTATGTTTACAAAACAATCATGAATAATGGGAAGAATCTCCATATATTACTCCTCTACTGTATTAGTCAGCCAAAGGGGTGCTAATGTGAAATACCAGAAATGGGTTGGTCTTTATAAAGGGTATTTATTTGGGGTAGAAGTCCACAGTTACCAGGCCTTAAAGCATAAGTTTCTTCCCTCACCAAAGTCCATTGCCACATGTTGGAGCAAGACAGCTGCCGATGTTTGCCAGGATTCAGGCTTCTTGGTTTCCTCTCGACCTGGGCTTTGTTTCTCTTTGAGCTTAGCTCCTCTGTTTCCACCACAAGGTCAGATGTAGTTTATCAGGCAAAGGGCTCATTTCTCTTCTCCTGGGTATTCTCTCCAACATCAAAACTCCAACATCAAAACGGCTACTCAAAACTGGTGCAACTCTGTTCTTTGTGATGCTTTTTTTATTTTATTCCCCACCCACCAAGGGGTGGGGCTGAACACCCTACTGACATGGCCCAGTCAATGCCCTAATCATAACTTAATCATTTCCAGATGAACAGATCACTTTACAAGCATAATCCAATATATATTTTTGGAATTCATAATTACATCAAATTGCCCAATGACTACACCCACCAACATCTTGCACTGTGGAACATTTGCTACAGATTATAAAAGAGCATCATCAGACTATGAACACTAACTATGGTCCATAGTGTACACTTGGTTTATTTTTCCATACAACCCTTATTATTAACACCATGTATTAATATTGTACATTTGTTATTGTTCACGAGGGAATGCTCTAATATTTGTACTGTTAACTACAGTCCATAAGGATGGACTAGTTTTAAAACACATTGTAAACTGCCTGGCTCAGAGAAGGTGCTCACTGAAAGCAACTATTGCAATTATATCCCAGTTCTGCATTTACTTAGTGTCTTGTGTCCTCTGAAATGTCTCCTGGCCAGCAAATGAGTCTGGCCAAGTCTTACTTCTAGGAGACAGCAAGGAGTGGTCTTGGACAGGAATTCTTACAGGCCTTGCATGTGGAGCACAGTGCCCAAGAGTTCAATTTTTGTAGGGTGAATATTGCCCACTGAAAGCTACCAGGTCCCAATCCTTGAATAATGTAAGTGCTGCCTTGTCTGGAGAAATGGCCATTGTACATGTGATTTATTTATGAATCATAGCTTGGCTTATCAAGAAGGGACTTCAATCCTTTCACAAGTGTCTTAACAAGAGTGAGACAGAGGAAGTCCACACACAAAAAAAGAAGAGGCAATATCACCATGCAGTTGGATAATGGAGATTTGCAACCCAAACCACAGAATGCCAGAAACCACCAGATATCAAAGAAAGAAAGGAACACGTTTCCCTAGTGCTTTGAGATAACCCAGCCCTGTTAACACCTTGATTTCAACCCAGTGAAACAGATTTCAGACCTTTGGCCTTTAAGGATATAGGAGAATATATTTTTATTATTTTCCGTCTACCAAATATGTGGTAAATTGTTATAGAAGCCAGAGGGAATCAATGCTCCCTTTATCTACATTGTTACATTCATGGACATAGTCTCTGACCTCTTCACTCTGGCTCCAAGTTGACACAGTAAGAATTTGAAGATTTTCCCAACATGTCTGTGTATAATCCATTCTGGGAGTGTCTGTAAGGCTGCAGTTTCTCTGTCACTTCAATTATTCCACTGTTTCTCATCCTCCAGCTTATATACAAACTTGAATGTATAGAATTCATAAACATTTGTTAATAACTCAGATATGAAATGTTGCTGTCCTATTCTCCCTAGGGTAGATCATTATATTTTTCACTATTATTTATGTATATCCTTATTTTCTCTGACTTTGATGTGGCTATGTGACATGCTAGTTCTTATGGAATATGAGCAGATATGACAAAAGACCTTGCAAATTTTCGCTAATTCTCTTCCTCTTCCTTTCTGTCATGAGATGGGTCATATCTCACATAGAGGCTGTTTTCTGATTCTGGGCATGGAACAAAGCATCAGCTAGGTCAGAAATACAGCTACCTGGCAGCCAACATGTACTGTAAGGGAACAATAAAATTTAATTATTGAAAGACTTTCAAATTAGGGAAGTTTCTGCTTCCACAACAAAACTATTTAATACATTACATTCATGGGATGTTTAAATTTATTAACATTAATCTACATTGACAGGCAAAATAGACACTACCCCAAATAAAAGGGCTCCTGAGAGCTCTGGAGACAATATTCAGGGCAGGTAGTTCAGGAGTTTGGTGTCTTGCCACTGGATATGGCTTTGGAATTTATGCTCCCCAGTGCGAAAGACTTGTAGTCAGTTGTGCTTTCCCTACACATGGCTCTTCTGTTCCTCTATTTGAACATATAATTAGTACTAGATTTGATAGGTGTATGTACAAGAGACTTAAATCTTTGTGCTGTCCATGTGCCAGCTGGGTCCTGAATCTCAAAGGAGTTGCAACACCTACTCTCCAGTTCATTGTTCTCTCCCAGGACAACAAAAAAGGAGGTGGTGATGGACAACTGCCATATCAAGGAAATGAGAGAGGGCTAGACAAGAGAAAGAAACTAAAACCCTAAATAAACATCAAGAAAAGCAGATGTAAACACATCAACAGTAAACTACACACTTACTAAGAAATAGGAAGTTATGGATGAGTCAAAGTAACAAAATAAATCCCCAGACAATATAAAGGATTTGAAACAATAATCAAAGATGTTCAAAAAATCTAGGAGGCTGTGAGCCAACACCCATATGGGTGAAATCTATGATAAGCTAGAAGTGAACAGTTGTGCAGTGAAGGGATATGACAGGAGTGTAGTACTGCTATTGGGTTGGGTGGTACAGGTTGGACAAGAGGGTAGTGTGGGGAGGGTGGGGAGGGTTGGTTGGATGGTCCATGGAACTGGGGAGAGAGATGGGGGAGGGAGCAGGTGAACTCTGGGGATAGGTAAGTACATGGTTGAAATTATAATATTGGTAATGCACATTTGTCAATATGACAAGGAAAGGTTACTCATTGATGGTGTTGTATGGGGGCATTCTGGCCAGGGACTACCTGGAGCACGCTTCTTGGGAGTGTGTGAGAGAACATTTTGGCAAAGCATGTTGCATCAGTGGGTAGAGACCCACATAATGAGCAGGAAGGAGTTGGACACCCTTTATGGGGAGGTCTGATATGTTCTCAAAGAGAGGGGTGGGTGCCTCTCGAGAGCATGGACAGTTCTTACTAGGGGAGGACAAACCAGTGTGTCAAGTCCTTAGTGTTGTTGCAAGTAACTATGAATCTGGTCCTTCAAGGAGTGAAGCCTTGTGGTCACCATGGGTCCCAAGGGAAGGGGGAGAGAAAAATAGAATAGATGGAAGAGGGGTTTATTTAGGGGGGAATGGAAGTTTTCTGCACGATCTTGCAAAGTTGGATACAAGACATGTTAAATTTCATCAAAAATTTATAAAGTATATTGTAAAAAATGTAAACCATATTATAAACCATTGACTATGGTTAGAAGCTATGTTTAAATATTTGTATATCAAATGTAACAATACACCATCCACATAGAAAAAGTTTATTAATACAAGAAGGGGGAAAAGTGGGAGGATGTTGGGTATATGGGAGCCCCCTATATTCTGTATGTGACTTTACTATGACCTAAAACTTCTTTGAAGACAAAATGAAAAACAGTAAGACACTGGGGAAAAAATGGAAGAAACTGTCACTGTACATAAAAGGCAACAGATATTTCAGTGATGAAAGGCAAAACATCAATTTAAAAAAATAATTTTTTCATTATTTTTTAATACCCCAATTTTTAAATTTTATTTTAGTTTTAATTTTTCGAAATTATTATATATTTTATTTATGTTTAAACCTATCATTATTATTTCATTTTCCTATTAATTGTAATGGGTGATATTCTTGACTTCATTTTTGAAGAAGTTTTGCATCATAGAAGGGTGACAATCATGGCAAGGGAGGATCATAGGTGTGGGGTGTCAGTGAGGGGGGATACGGGAGGAAGTTGACCTTGGTTTACATATAAGATATATACATGTGTTCACATGTTCATGGGGCATTGTCACAGTGGATAAAGATTCACACAATAACCAAAAGAAAATTGAATGCCCACCCTGGGGAGCTCTGTCACATTCTCTAATGGAGCAGCATCAATCCCCCATATACAGGGACAATGACTAGTTAAGAAGGATGGTCCATTGATAGGCCCTTGATAATGACAGCTATGCTTCTGAGCCTTTGCTCTTGAAATTGCAATTTGGCATAGTGTTGTAAAGTTTCTAAGAGTTACCACTTGAGAGCCTCCATGTTGCTCAGATGTGGTATCTCTCTAAGCCAAGCTCAGCATATAAATGCATTACCTAACCCCCAGCATGGGACTTGACTGCCAAGGATGAGCCTCCCTGGCACCAAAGGATTGTTACAATGTATCAACAAGCAATGCATTTGGGGAAAAAAAAGACCTTGACCAAAAGACAGAAAGCTAAAGACAAATGAGATAGTATGGCTAAGAGACTTCAAAGTGAGTCACAAGGCCATTCCAGAGCTAGCACTTATACACATCTCAACAGGATCTCATTGACAGCTAAAGTAGACACTACCCCAAATATCAATGCTCCTCTGGCGTATAGAGACATCCAGACACTACAGTCAGGGCAGATAGTTCAGGAATTTGACCCCTTGCCAGTGGGCCTTAATCTGGTATTTATGCTCCCCACTGTGACAGAGTTAGACTTAGCAGTGGTTTCCCTATGCATGACCTTTCTGTCCTTCTATGTGAACCCATAATTAATACTAGAGTTAGTAGGTGTACATCCAGGATACTTAACTCTTTGGGGAGCCCATGTGCTAGCTGAGCCCTGAATCTCACCGGAGTTGCAACACCTACTTTTCAGGTGAATGGGCTCACCTAGGACAACTAACAGGGAGTAGATGATGGACAAGCAACATACCAAGGAACCATGAGAGCCTACATCTGCAAGCCAGAGAGTCCTTACATCAGATGTATGGGATTGAAACCTTTCTCAATTAATGGTGGAGTGGACATCACCATCCCAGAATCCTCAAGATTGGAAAATGAACTATGGGCTAAAATAAACTTACTAGTATTCTACTATATACTTGTGATTCTAGAATGGAAGAAATACTATTGTTGTGGAGCCAGTGACCCACGGATGTTCTGGGATTTGGAAGAGGGAAAAGCAGGTGTAATAGGGGGGCATTTTTGGGTCTTGGGAATCATCCTGAATCGCATGCTAATGAGAGATACAAGCCATTATATATCCTGCCATAACCTACAGAATTGAGTGAGAAAGAGTGTAAAGTACAATGTAAACTATAATCCATGCTTAGTGGCAATACTCTAAAATGTGCTTATCAATTGCAATGAAAACCACACTGATGAAAGATGTTGTTAATGTGGGAAAATGTGGGAGATGTGGAGACCAGGGCATATGGGAACCCCCAAATATTCTCTGTAACATTTATGTAATCAAAGTATCTTTTAAAAAATAAAAAAGTGGAATTATTTAAAATCTATACAATTATAGATGGAAATTTCAGTACATTGCTTACATTAATAGAAATAACATCACAACAGAATATCAATAAGGAAATAGAACAATTGAATGATTTGGTAAATGAACTAGACCTAAGAGACTTATATAAAATCATGCACTGTAAAACAGCAAGATGCATATTCTTCTCAGGTGCTCATGGATCATTTTCCAGGATAAACCACACATTGGTCACAAAAAGATCTCAAAAAATTTCATTTTTAAAATAAATTTTAAAAGTTTGAAATTATACAAACACTTACTCTGATCATAATGTATTTAAGCTATAAATCAATAACAGGTGGAGGACTTATAATACCAGAAATTTATGGAGGAAAGAAACACCCTTTTAAGCAATCAGTAGGTCAGGTAAGAAATTGCAAGAGAAATCAATAAATATCCCTGAGACAAATGAAAACAAGAATATAACATGAAAGTTATGGAATGTAGAAAAAAGTACTTAGATGAAAATTTCTAGACCTATATGCCTACATTGAAATGGAAGAAAGAACTAAAATCAAAGAGCAAACTTCACACCTGGAGGAACAAGAAAAAATAGCAAACTAATCCCAAAGCAAGCAGAAGGAAATAAATAGCCAAGATTATACAGAAAAAAATGAAATGGTGAACAGATAAAATCAAAAGAGCAAATCAACAAAACCAAAACCTGCTTCTTTGGGATTAACAAAATTGACAAGCCCTTAGCTTGATTGAAAAGAAAAAAAATAAAATCAGAAAAACAGGGGTGTCATTACTACTAACCCCACAGTAATTAAAAAGCTCATAAGAGGATATGATGAAAAAACACTACACTAAAAACCTAGACAACTTATTTGAAACGGACAATTTCCTAGAAAGTCATGAACAACCTACACAGAACCTAGAGGGAATAGAAGACATAAAAAAAAAATTCACAATAGATTGAGTCAGTCATCCAAAACCTTCCATAAAAGAAGTCTGGTACCAGATGGTATCATAGGTGAATTCTACCAATCATTCAAAGAATTAATACCAATTCTGCTCAAAGTCTTCCAATATATTGAAAAAGAGGTAACACTGCCAAACACATTCTCTGAAGAAAATATCATCCTAATACCAAAACCAGATATCGATACTATGAGAATATAAAATTGCATATCAATATCTCTAATGAAAATAGAAGCAAAAGTCCTCACCAAATACTTGCAAATAATATTCAAAAACACATTAAATGAATTATATGCCATGATCAAGTAGGTTTTATAACAGGTATGGAGGACTGGTCCAACAAGAGAAAACCAGTCAAGATAATACACCACATTAATAGACCAATGAAGAAGAATCACATGATCATCTCGATTAATGCAAAAAAATGTGTTTGACAAAATCCAACATTCTTTCTTTTTAAAAATACTTTAAAAACTAGAAATAGAAGGAAACTTTCTGAATATAATACAGGTCATATTCAAAAATACAGCTAACAGTTAGCTCAAAGCTGAAAGAATCTGTGCTTTCCCACTGACATCAGGAAAAATTCCAGGATGCTCACTCTCACCACTGTTATTCAATATTGTGCCAGAAGATCTGATAGAGCAATGAGGCAAGATAAAGAAAAAGCATCAAAATTAGAAGGGAAGACGTAAAATTTTTGCTATTCACAGATCACAGGAACCTACATTTAGAAAGTCCCAAAAAATCTGCTACAAAGTTACTAAAGCTTATAAATGTCTTCAGCAAAGTGGTGGGATAAAAATTTAATCTGGGGGATTCCAGGAAGATGGCTTCTAAGTGGGTAGGCAGAGCTCAATTCACCCCATAAAACAATGGAGAAATTGCAAAATCCTCTCCAAGGGAGCAGATTAGGGGTATCAGCAGAACAGGAAGTTGTTGTGCATCACCCAGGAGGGAGCAATACAGAAAGACAAAGAAGCCAAAGGAAGCCATGAGTTATTCTCCCCTTGTGACTAGGAATGACACATATACTCACCCACAAGGCAAATAAACTTAGTAAAACCCCTGGCTCACTGCAGCCAACTGAGTGGGAAAGAAGGTTCCCTGTGAGGAAGAAGGGTTTGGCAGATGGTAGAGAGTGGTTTCTTTTCAGTAAGTTTGACCCCTTTGGATCTCAAAAAAGACCCCAACCAACACTGAAGCAGCCTCAAGGAGAGAGCAGGGGCATCTGGCCAAGCAAGCTGTCAAAGAGAGCTCCCCTGGGAGAAATGGACTAGGTCAGCAAGGGGCTGGTAACAGGTGCATAACTATCCTGGATCTGGAAAATTGTGAGAAACCCAACAAACTTTGGTTTCTTGGGTCAAGAAGAACAAGATAAGCTTTCAGAAGGCTACTTAACCTGTGGAGAAGGCGTAGCACAGTGGAGTTGCTGTTGTCTTGCGTATATGAGGTCCCTCGTTTGAGTCCTGGTTCCTCCTAAGAGAAGACATCCTAAGAAAGAAAGCTGTTTCTCCTGGGTTGTTTTTGTTGTTCTTGTTTTGTTTCTTGTTTGTTATCTTTCCCCCTGCTTTCCTTTTTTCCTTTGCTTATCTTTTCTAACTGCTTCGTTTCTTTTCTTTCCTTAATTTTTCCACCATCTGTCTTCTATAGCTTTTCTTTCAGTCCACCCCTTCTTTGGTCTGTTTGGTTTTCATTTCATTTTTGTCTGTTTGGTTTTCATTTCATTTTTGTCTGTTTGATTTTCTCTTTTTTCTGTCTAAAATTTTTTTTCATTCTTCACTTCTTATCTTTTTGGCTTTTTAACTCATTCTATTTTTTCTCTATTTTGTTTCATTTCATTTTTTTCTAATCCACTTTTTATTTTAATTCCTTTATATAATTATTTTTAATCATTTTTCATATTTATTTTACTAACTCTTGTATCATTCCTCTTCTTCCTTTATTATTAAAATAATATTCTTTTTCTTTTCTTCTCCCTTCCATTTTCTCTGGTCCTAAATTTTTTTCAAGAGAACATAGACAACTTCAAGAATATAGAATAAGAGGAAACAAGTGTCAAGAAAGAACCTTAAAGCAGACTTATACAACAAAATAAAATCCTGGAGCAGAAAAAAAAGCTATCCAACTGAATAACTCAATCAAGATATAAAGATGCCTAGACACTAATAAAAAATTACAAGCCATATTAAGAAAAAAGAAGACATGGTCAAGTCGAATTAGCAAACTGAAAAACAGGAGGAGATACAGAACATGGAACACAAAATCAAGGGTGTCCAAATATCAAGAATCAAATTAATTAACTTAAGGAAAAGATAAAGGGTATTAAGCAGACACTGGGGCAACATATTGAAGAAATTGACAATGGTTCTGAAAGCGATAAATGGAAAATGCAAGAAATCAATAATACGCTAGAAGCGCATAACAGTAGATTTGAACTGGCAGAGGAAAAAATCAGATATTTTAGACAGCACATCAGAAATCAGAAAGATAGTAGAACAATACAGATACAAATAAAGAAAAAAATCCAGCAGTGACTCAGGGATTTTAATGACAACATGAAACTCACAAACATATGCATTATAGGCATTTCAGAGGGAGACAATAAGGGAAAGGGGGCAGGGGGAGTTTTAAAGGAAATAATGGTTGTAAATTTCTCAACTCTTTTGAGGGATATGGACATATATGTCCAGGAAGTGCAGCACACCCAAAACATTATAAAGCATAACAGGTCTGCCACAAGACATATACTTATCAAATTGTCTTATGTTCAAGACAAAGAGAGACTACTGAAAGCAGCAAGAGAAAAGACGTCCAT
>JAQZBX010086872.1:0-12939 GCA_029593785.1 Cabassous unicinctus
TGTGCCAAATATATGCTGTAGAACTGGTAATAATCAGATGATATTATCTCATAATCTATAACAAATGTTCCACCACAGTGTGGTGTGTTGATAGAAGGGTGTTGTTTGGGAATTCTGCACATGTGCATGATTGTTTTGTAAGTTTACTACTTCGTTCATAAAAATATATTTTAAAAAATAATAATAGAATGGGCTGGTGGAAAAATACACCAAATGTAAGATAAGGACTATAATTAGTAGTAAGATTTTGATAATATTCTTTCATAATTTGTAACATGTCTCACAACAATGCAGGGGATTGGTGGAGAGCTGATATATGGGACCCCTGTATGATGTTATGAATGTTTGCTTTGTAAGTTCACAACTTTTACTATACACTTAGTAATATTTTGTAATATTTTGAGGATGCTCTTTAATCATTAGGTAAAAATGTTTCACAACAATTCAAGGTATTGGCAGTAGGGTGAGGTAAGAGAGCCCTGTATGATGTTATGTATTTTTATTTTGTAAGTTCACAACTATTACTATACACTTATTGTTTATGTATGTTCATGTATGAGTAAGATATTTCAATAAATTATAAAAAAGGGAAAAATGGTTACTGGCTTCTCTGGCAGCCACAGGCCTTACTTGTGCTGTCTGAATATGTCACCACAGAAAGGAAAGCATGGTACTCAGTGAATTCTCCTAAATAACTTCTCCCCTTTCCCTTTAAATGTTGAATGCAGGAAAACACCTTCTAGTTGTCTCAGGTGCCCCAATGGATAAGATAGCTCTGTAGCCTGTTCTGAAGCACTGCCATCAAATACTAATGTTCCTTCCTGGAATGAATCAGGGATGTGCATTACGTACTAGTCCACCTTGACCTGCTCACTATCTTAAAACTGTGCACATTTCCCTGAACATCTGCTGCTCACATCTCTCCCTCTAATGCAAAAGTCAATATCAAGAAATGGATTTGAGTCCAAATAAGAGAAGGTAATTCTAGATACCATAACTAAGAAATATTATTCCTATACCTACACACCCACACTTGCACAACCCCAGGACTTTTAAAATAGTAATAGGTGGTGCTTGTTAAAACATCTAAGCCTAAGCACCCATGACTCTGGATCTGTCTGAACACTGCATTATCAGAAATTGAGGGACATTTTTCTGCAATCAGTTTCCAAATATCCATGACTCTAGGTGAAGTTTAAGCCGATGATCCCCAGTACCAGAAAAGGGAGGTGCATTGGTCTGTCATAGTCAGGTGTCAACCCCTGGCAGGATCAACCATTAGCAGGGAGCCTGGTGCTCTTGTTTATGCAGTTCTTTAGTCCTGCTCCTCTAATAAGGGTGGGAGAACATGAAGGGGAACTGGGAGCCCAGCAGGGGCCAACTCCCCACAAAGGAACTCAGACATCAATGAGAATATAAGAATCCCAGTGAAGCTCAGGGTAGTGGAAATTCTTCAACTGCTTCACATTCACAAACAAAATCAATCAGCTGCCTAAATTGTAAGGGAAATCATGTTTCTAGTCTCATTTTATTGTGAATGTGAATTTCTTGTTTTGTGAATTGCCCATCTTTTGTCCATGAACACCTGGGCTGTTATATTATTAAAGTAGATGTTTACGTAAAGGACATGATGAAGGTTTGCCTGCAGAATCTAGACAAGGTACCCTGTGGTGTTTGGAGGGCCACCATCTGGGTCACACCTGCTCTGCTGTGACAGCCTGAGCCACTCTGACCACATCCCTGAGTGAAGTGGAATCTGATGTCCACTGCTAGCCCTGCTTGTCCTGCCCTCATGATCCCACACCCTGCATCTCTGCAGTTTCTGTATGAGCTCTCCCTCTGCAATCAGTAGGGCCCACACCCAGGAGTCTGAACTGAATGGGGGTAATCATGAGGGCACCTACCAAGGGGCCATATGAGAATTTCAAGTTTTCCTCCATGTGTTAATTAGGATAAGGGAAGCTAGATATAATTCCTGCTGATGAAGTGAGTGGTGTGTAGGGTCTGGGTCTGGGAGGACAGAAGGACCAAGGTGTCCTCTGCTGTTGCATGACACCATGTGAGCATCCAGCCAGTCCATTCAGGCCCTGTGAGTGGACCCCAGTCTCTAGACACCAGGGGGTCCATTTCCCCCACTCACTGTAACTATAAGACAGATATACTGATTCTGCTGCCTCAGGAGCACTGTACATGCCTCAAAGGAACATTTCACAGAAGGTGCTCATTGGACATCCAGAGAAGGAGACTATTAAGACCTTATGAGAGCAAAGAGCTTAATGCCTTGGTTCATCCTGCTTAATCACATCAGTAGGGTTGGAAGATCCCAGACTAATGTTTCCTGTAAATATACTATGTACTCTGCCCTGAATGCCCCCCATTCAACACCCTAAACCAGTAACCCTTCCTTGTCATATTGCCATAAGTGCATTCCCGATTTTGTACTTCCAACCTCATACCCACAAATCCCCAGTGTTTACTTGTCCCTCCTCCCTCCCTCCCCCAGTACCCTGGACTTCCAAGCCACCCTTTGCACTATACCCACCTGCCAAACCTACACTACCCAACCCAAATGTATCACTACCCTCCTGTCATAGCCCTTCAATGCTCAACTACACACTTCCATCTTATCATAGATTGCACCAGTATGGGCATTGGCTCACAACCTTCTTCTCCCTTTCTATTTCCTGTAAATCTATCTTCCAGACAATAACTCTGAGTCTGCTTGATTTGCTTAAGAGCAATCTGAGGAGGAAATCAAGAAAAAAATACCATTTACGATAGTAACTAAAAGAATCAAATACCTAGGAATAAACTTAAGTAAAGATGTAAAGGACTTATACACAGAAAACTACACAACATTGTTAAAGGAAATCAAGGAAGACTTAAATGAATGGAAGAAAATCCCCAGTTAATGTATAGGAAGACTAAACATTAAGATGTCTATTCTACCCAAATAATCTACAGATTTAATATAATCCCAATAAAATTGTTTTACTGAATTGGAAGAACTCACTATGCAATTTATTTGGAAGGGCAAAGGGCCCCAAATAGTCAAAGTCATATTGAAAAAGAAAAATGAAATTGGAGGAATCACACTACCTGACTTTAAAACATACTACAAAGCTACAGTTTTCAAAACTGTATGGTATTTGCTTAATGGCAAAGCCCAGGATGTGTATATCCATTGCAGGTGATGTGCCACACTAATGGAAGGATGTTTATGTGGAAGGTTGTGGGAGGTGCAGGAGGTGGGGGTTGGGCATATGGGAATCCCTTTAATTTTTGTGTAACATTTATGTAATCTAAGTATCTTTTAAAAAATAAAACAAATTATTATTAAAAAACTGTATGGTATTGGGGAAGTGGATGTGGCTCAAGTGATTGGGCTCCTGTCTACCATATAAGAGGTCTAGGGTTTGATTCCCAGGACCTCCTGCTGAAAAGCAAGCTGGCCTATGCAGTGAGCTAGCCTGATTGGAGAGCTGAACCACACGGAGTGCTGGCCCATGCAGGAGTGCTGGCCCACATGGAGTGCTGGGCCATGTGGAGAGCTGGTGTGGCAAGATGATGCAACAAAGAGAGACACAGAAGAGAGACAATAAGAGATGCAGCAGACCAGGGAGCTGAAGTGGCACAAGATTGAGCAGCCTCTCTGCACTCTGGAAGGTCCCAGGATCAGTTCCCAGTTCTGCCTAAAAAGAAGACAAGCAGAATCAGAAGAGCACACAGAGATCAAACAGTGAGTGCAAAACAATGTGGGAGGAGAAATAAATAAATAAATCTTTAAAAACAGCAAACAAACAAAACTGCATAGTATTGTCACAAGTATAGACATACCAAACAATGGAACCAAATTGAAAGTTTTGATATAGATCCTCACATATAGAGTCTTCTGATATTTGGCAAGGTCACCAAGCCCGTTCAACTGTGAGAGAATGACCTCTTCAACAAATGGTGCTTGGAGAACTGGATATCCATATCCAAGAGAATGAAAAAAGAACACCATCTCACACCTCATACAAAAATCAACTCAAGATGGATCAAAGATCTAAATATAAGAGCCAAGACCATAAAGACTTTGGAGATAATGTAGGGAAACACCTACAGGACCTTGTAATAGGAAATGGTTTCATGAACTTCACACCCAAAGCATGAGCAGTGAAAGAAAAATAGGTAAATGGGAGCTCCTCAAAATTTAAAGCTTTTGCACCTCAAGGGAGGTTATCAAGAAAGTAAAAAGGCAGCCTACCCAATTGGGGAAAATATTTGGCAACCATATATCTGATAGGAGCCTAATATCCAGCATACATAAGAAATTTTATACCTCAAAAATAAAAAGACAAACAACCCATTTATAAAATGGACAAGCAACTTGAAAAGACACTTCTCCAAGGAGGAAATACAAATGGCTAAAAAGCACATGAAAAGATGCTCAACAACACTAGCTATTAGTGAAATGAAAACCAAAACTACAAATAGATAGCATCTTACACCCATTAGACAGGAGGCTATTAAAAAAACAAGGTACTAAAAATGTTAGAGAGGATGTGGAGAAATGGAAACCTCATCCACTGTTGGTGTGAATGTAGAATGGTCCAGGCATTGCGGAGGAGAGTTTGGCAGTTCCTCAAAAAACTAACTATAGAACTGCCATATGATCCAGCAATTCCACTGCTGGGTCTCTTCCCAGAAGAATTGAAAGCAAGGACATGAACAGATACATGTACACCAATGTTCATAGCAGCATTATTCACTGTTGCCAAAAGTTGGAATCAAACCAAATGCCCATTAACAGATGAATGGATAAACAAAATGTGGTACATATAAACAATAGAATATTATTCAGCTGTAAGAGGGAATAAAGTGCTCACACATGGGATAACATGGATGAATCTTGAGGACCTTATGTTGAGTGAAACAAATCAGGCATTGAAGGACAAAAAATACATGACCTCACTGATATGAATTAAACAAATTGGGGAGTTAATTCTTAATGGGTAAAGGATTCTGTTTGAGATGATAAAAATTTCATCATAATGTTTGTAGCCCAAAATTGATAATTTAATTACTATCACTAAATTGTACAGATGAGCAAGTAAATTGGGGAACTTTTGGTTGTAGTTATATCACAATGCTCACTGATTTTAAAAAATGAATGATAAATATTTCTTATCGCTGAATGAACCTTGGGAAAATTATGGTAAGTAAAAGAAGCCAGTCATGAATGACCACATAATTTGGGATTTGTTTCATATTACAGCCAAGTACAGAGAAGCCTAGAGTGTTAAAGTACATTATTTGTGGATTAGGGCTAGATGGGCATGTAAGGATAGAAAAGTGACACCTAAAGGGAGTGTAGTTTCTTTGTGAAGTGATGAAACCCTACTAATATTGACTATGGTGATGGTGACATGTATTTGTGGAATAAAATAAAATATTTAATTGTATTATTTTAAATGGGTGAATTTTATGATATATAATTTATATATCAATTCACTATTAACAGAAGAAGATTAATAGTTGTTTGGAGAGATGGGAAGAAGCAATAAGTAAGACTTATGTGAAAACTTTTAGGTGTTCATTATCTGGTTTGAAGTGATGTTACAGGGGTGTACAAATACGTAAATATTTATCAAATTGTACATTTTTTTAAAAAGCAGTTTATTTTTTCTGTCACTATAACATTTTGAAATATTATTTTTACATTAGAAACATTACAGGATTACAGATAATTCATGGAAAAGTATAATGTTCACATATGCTCTGCTATTGTTGATATTTTGTATTTGTGTGGTACTTTTTTTATTTTAAAAGATGCTTAGATTACATAAATGTAATACAAAAATTACAGGGATTCCCAGGTTCCCCACCGCCCACACCTCCCATAACATCCCACATAAACATCTTTCATTAGTGTGGCACATCACCTACAATGGATATACACATCCTGGGGCTTTGCTAGTAAGCATGGACCATAGTTCATATTGTAGGCAACACTCTCCCCCACACAGTTCTGCATGGTATATGCTGATGTAAAATGGCCTATATCTGTCATTGTAATGTCACTCAGGATAATTCCCATGTCCTGAAAAAGCCCCTGTATTACAACTGCTTTTCCTTTCCCTGCCCCAAAAGTGTACATTTAAAATGTGAAGGTTATCTTATATCAACTATATTTTTAAAATGCTGCTAAAAACTAACAAATGATATATTGTTAGGCTGAATAGATAGATAAGTAATCACACCTGTGAAAAGCAAGGAAATCCTTTAGGTACATCTGCATGAACTCTGGTTCTCCCTGCATTCTTTAAGTAACCAATAGTATGAAACAATATCAAGCAGTGTTCTCATTAACTGAAGAGGGGTGCTGCAAATCCCACGAAGACTACCCCCTCTGTTTTGGAGATGATTCATGAGAGCACAATCTTGTAGCTCACTCTTTTCAGACATATCACTTTGGGAATGTTGTCCAAAATTTCCATGCTTCTGTTTGAAATTTTACATCTGCAAAATGATGGTAACACTGACATTTCCTTAACATAGTTTCTGTACATACGTGTAAATGAAATAAGACCACGGGTTCTATGAGTTTAGTGCAGCAATATCACATAATAAAAATCATATTGTCCCAGATGCTATCATTGCCTCTCAATTCCCCCAAGTCATATGTATCTGCTTTGGGCACTTCTCTCTCTCAAGTCTCCAACCCCAGAGCTTGCTACATAGTAAGAGACTTGCAATTAGGGTCTCTTGTTTTGCTTATATAAACTAGCCCAGCCCAGTCCCTGCAGTTCTGGTAGAGAATTCCCAGCTCTGGGGTTGCCATGTGTTCCATCTGATCATCAGGAATGAAAACAGAGAAATCAACATGGAGTTTGGGCCAAGCTGGGTTTTCCTTATAAGCATTTCATAAGGTCATATTATGTGGAACCAGAGATATTGAGAAAGTGAGTTAATGTGAGTGAAACAGTGGCTATGTGTAGCTGTTATCCTGACCTGTTGTTTGCAGGTATCCAGTTGGTGGAGTCTAGGTGGGATTTCATACAGACAGGGGGTCTCTGACACCCTCTTTGGCAAACCCTGGGTTCACCTTCAGTAGCTATAACATGAATTGAGACCCCCAAGCCACAGGGAAGGGCTAGAGAGTGTCTCACACCTTAACAATGCTGCTCCTACCAAACTCAAGGCAGACCTGGGAAGGGCCAATTCCCGTCTCAAGGGCTTTGACAGGACCATGCTGTGCCTGCAAATGGATAATCTGAAACCTGAGGATAGAGCAGTGTATTGCTGAGTGAGACACAATGAGAGAGGCAGTGAGAATCCAGACTCAATCCCACCTTGCAGGGCAGCTGGAGGGTGCTGGGCTGCAGTGGTGGTCAGGAACCGCAGGACATGGATTCAACAGGACCAGGTGCAGAGGGAGGGTAAGAGCTGGTTCCCTGTTAGGTCTGGGGATTCCTCTTCTTGTTAATTTTCCTTTGAGGAAGCTCTCTATGTTTAGGATTGTGTCCCACCTATTGAAGTGTCTGAATAAGGAAAGTTTCATTGTAGTAAGAGGAAAATTCTCTCTTGTAAGACTGTCCCTTATGGAGGCACAAAAGACTCTGCAAGTGGTCACCAGGATCAGAACTGAGTCATCTCAGGGCAGTCTGGTGAGTCTTTTCCAATCAGAGTAAAGAAGAGACCTCAGTGGGATTCCCTGTTAGAACAGTCTTTGTGATTCAGGTTAGAACAAAGAGGGAGGCTATGCCAGGGTGAGTATCTCATAAACCATAGTGGATTTCACAGCTGATTCTTCTCAAAAGTGTGCATGTCAGACAGCAGTGGTCTCCTTTACTCTTTTTGTCCTAATCCATTTTCTTTCTCCCAAGTTTACCAAGGACATCAGCATGTCCTTGACTCAAAATTTCCCATCAAATGGGTCCTGCATCTCCCAGGACCTGGTCAGCATTAGTGTTGCTCCCAAGCTTGACAATATTGGGATGATTTCAGAGAATAGCAGCTGGGTCCCTGGTGCTTTATGTTCCTGCATGTGGTGGAATGAGAGGTGCATTCTCAGGGCCAAAACAGTATATTCTGCTTTTAATGCAAGAGAGCTTAGTTTTATTTCATTCTTTTTCATGAAAAGTACATAGATTACCTGTTTATAAATACTGGATTCATGCTTAATTTAATAAAATGCTCCATGGAGACTCCTGAGTGTTCTGTGCACTGGCCTGGTCACCCAGTGCAGGTTGAGGGCAATATTCTCCAAGTTACAAGGGATGGAGGACAGGCAAGGACAGGGCGAGGTGAGGAGTGGTTACTGGCAGGACCCAGGCCTTCCTCTCCTAGGGCAGCCCATGTCTCTTTTCTCATTCTGGGATCTTGTCAATTTGGGAAGAACCTCTTAATTTATCTCTGATGTATTGATGGATGACCAGTCATGAGACTGTGAAACCTCAATCCTGAGCCTGCTCCTCCAGAAAGATCACCGGAGAGTCCAAGTCCATGTCCCTTTCTCTTTGTCAATTCTAAACCGCTGTGCAACCCTCCACACTGTGCCCTACCCCAGTGCCAAGGCATGGCCACAGCCCCACCCTTTCTGTCAGGGCACTTTCTGCTTTTGCTTCTGGAAACACAAATGTCTGGTGGGCCACCTGTCTCTGGTTGCCTGCTGCACCCTCAACACACCATTACCCCCTGCATGGCCCCAGGAGTAATTCTTTGCTCCCTTTTAGCTGTTTTCCCTTTCCCCAGAGCCAGGCAGGCTAATCTGACAGTCCTGTTGTTGTCATATTGGGATCTGCTTTTTAAATGGGCTCCAAGTCTCTATCTGCTCTCCTGACTCCATCTCTACCTGCTTGCTGGACACCTGTACCTGATGCCTCATAGTAACTCTGATAAGCCCTAACCTCCAGCTGCCCTCATTCTCATTAGATTTTGGATGGTTCCTTGCCATTTTTACACAAACCTTTCACTATATTAGCTACAACCAGTGCATTTTAATTCTTCAATGTGACAGGAAACATTTCTTCATGTTCATCTCCATTCAATACACAGTTGAAGATGAATCAGAAAATGGAAGTACAACCCCCTCACTGACCACTGGATACAACATTGCCCAAATCCCTTGGTTGTATTCAAAATATATGATTATATGTGTTCTCAAACTTCTGGATGGTATTTATCAAAAGAAATAGTTTATGTGTGTGTGAGGAGGGTGATAGATGACACAGGCTTACTGTGTAGAGAAATACTGCCCACATACATCAATTGTTTCCCTTCCTCCTGGGATTCTTGATATCAAGGAGGTCTTATGATTGATAACAGAAAATGGAATGTGCACAGGGTTAAACTATGCTGCTTGCTGGCCTGGGCAATTAGAACCCCAAATTCTCTTTCATTCTGCATCTAACTTTCTGTCCACCAGTTGATGCTGTGTTACAAATTGGTTTGTGTCTGTGTTCCTGACTAATTGTATAAATCAGATACCACTCCTGACCAAGGCTTCCCACCTAAACACCTTATAAATGAAAGTTAGCAACCCATTTATCATTCTTATATTTTTATTCCACTGAGTTTTGTGGATATTTGTAATAATACTTAGAGCACAATGATACATAGAAGTAGACAAATAGATGTGAACAATTAGTACTCTGGAAAGTCAGGCTGAAGGTTTAGTAAACAGGCTTAAAATGAATCGGGAAGAAAAACTCCAAAAACCTTGATTTCAACACTGTGCATTGTCAGAACCAAGAAATGTGGAGACAAAATACTTAGTAATTGTTAAATTTGTCCTGTCTTGAGGGTGAGTGTGAATTTAAGTGTTAATGATTATTTCCTGATTACTACAGTGTCCAACACAGGGAACATTTTATATAAAATCTATTGCTATTACTATCTCTGGATAAGCAATTAGGCATTTGTGGAAACTGACAGAGTGTAAAGAGAAGGAAGGCCTGTGCACATGGAAATTAAATATCCATGAAAGACGGAGAAAATAAAAATACAGAATTTTGTTATCTACAGACACCCAGTGGGGGATGAGTCAAGAATGAGTGTGTGACATGTCCGGGGCTATGTGAATGTCCTGGTCTATGATCAGGATGACACTGAGTGTGTGGTTGAATTCAGCTCAAGAAGGCATCTCTGTGGGGTCCCAGGATTGGGAAGTGTTAGTGATAGCAACCACATTGTCCAAAACTCATTATCCTCTAGTGGTTTCTGATCTTTTCCCCAACACTCTTCTCAGGGCCAGGCTTCCCCTTAATTGTGTCATGTAAGTCAGAGTTGTGCAACTATCACTCCAATATAAATTTATAGCATGTACGGCACCACAGAAGAAACTACATATCCATTAGTAGTCTTTCTCCTTTCCCCCTCCCCCATCCTCTGGCAATCAATAATGTGCTTTCTGTTTGTATGGGTTTTACTATTCTGGATATTCTATATAAATAGAATAATAAAATAACTGATCTCTACTAAATGCCTTCTTTCAATTAGCATAATATTTTCAAGGTTCTTTCATGTACTTGCATATATATCTCCACTAAATTTATAAATTGCTAAATATACGATCTTATATATGTGCTCAAAATTCACCACTTCATGGATATTTGGGTTGTTTCCAATTTTGAGCTATTACAAATAATGCTTCTCTGAATATTTGTGTATAACTTCTTCTGGCTGGTATATGATAACAACTTTCTTGGGTAGATGAAAAACAATAGAAATGCTGGGTCATAGACAACATTTTACTTAAAAATTTAAGAAACTTGGAAATATCAATTTCCAAGAAGGACAATGTACACCAAAAAGAATAAATCTGAATAGATCTATCCCAAGACACCTACTATGCAAAATGACAAATATTAGAGATAAAGAGAGGATTCTGAAAACATCAAGAGTAAAGCAAGCCAAGCCCACTATTCTGGGCCCCCATTCCTTGTCTGGCATTTGTTTCTGCTCCTGGGAGGGAGCCTTTGCACAAGGATCCTGTGTCTTCTGAGAACCACTGAAGACATCCATTTGCTGGGCTGTGTGTCCAGGGGCTCCTCCCAGGCATGTGGGGTGGGTGGGTCCTGGCTGCACTGACTGTGCATGGATCAGCCATGTGTTCCTGACCCTTGGCAGGCAGGCCTGGATCCTCCCATGGGGCATCTGCAGTGATTCAAGGCAAAGCAGGGAAAGGCAAACCCAACATGCAGGCCCTTGCCAAGTATCAGATTATGCATGTTTGATTTTGGCCTATTTGCCAAAGGAAGGCCCCTAAGCAAGACTAGGGTCACCATGGGGGGCTGTATCCATGTGCTGGACACAGGAGTGAATAATAAATTTGCAGTCCAGTGTTGCAAAAATCAGAGAGAGCATGTGTATGTGTGCTCATGTGTGTGTACATGTGAAGGTATGTATTTATGTGTATATCTGTGAATGTAAACATGTTTGTGTGTGCACACACCTGTCTCTGAATGTACTTGTGAGTGGTTATATTGTTGGAATAGTAAATATGTGGGCACAGGAATGTGCATTTGTGCTAGTGATGACATGTGGATGCATGATATAGGTATAGCAGATGTTTGTGTGTGCACATATAACGTGTGTCTGTGTCTGTGTATGCGTGTGTGCATGTGTTATGGGTATAGTAGATATGTGTGTGGGCTTTGAGCCCCATGGTCCTGTGTGTGCACATGTTCTATGTTGTAGCCTTCAAAACTGAGGAGGACAAGGGGGATGAGAGTCTCCCAAAGCCTCTGGATTCATCATGACTGTGACTGTGTCAAAGCACCTGGCAGGCTCCAGGGAAAGTCCCCCTTGTGGCTGCACAGACTCCTGTTTTACCTACTTTAAGAGTATACTGGGTTGCTAAGGAAATTCACTATCAAGAGATTGTGTCATCTGTGTGTACTATCTCTAAAAATCAGTCTGAAGTGAAGGGCACAGCCAGGTGACATTGGGAAGAGAAGCTGTGCGGAAAATGCTCTGTGAGCCCAATAGTGTCATATATGTGTCAAGATCCCAGATTCAGTGACACAGGCCTCAGGAGGGCAGCACTCAGGTCAGTTTTCAATGGACCTGATAATTGTTCAGGGAGATGCCTTTTAGCCATTGTGAGCTCATCCCTTCTGCAAACTACTCACTGTGCTGCTGTATTGATAAGGATCTGCATGTTATTTCCCCCACATAGGAAAACCATTGTCACTGAATTCAAAATTCCCTAGCGTTGTCAAAGAAGGTAGGAACTGGGCTTTTTTTGTGATCCATGAATGGATCCCTGAATGGATTTCTAAGACTGCTTTAACAAAGAATCACAAATTGGATGGCTTAATACAATATAAATATATCATATTGCAGTTCTGCAGCCTAAAAATCTGATGCCTGTAGGGGAAAGCCCTTCCCGTCATCCCCCTAGACTCTGGTATTTGGCCCCAAATCCTGGGCCTTCATTTCCTAACTCAATCATCACATGGTGTCCTCTTTGAGTCTGTCTGTCTTTTCTTCTTACAAGGACAACAATCATGTTGGATTAGGTCCCAAACAAATCCAGTTTGGCCTCATCTTAACTGACAGCTTCTTCAAAAAAGTTATTTCTAAATAAGGCCACATTCACAGGACCAGGTTTAGGACTTGATCATAAGTTTCTGGGAGACAAAATTCAACCCATAGTACTGATCCAACATATTGGTGTGTTGATGACTCTTCACTGACTGTCTCTATTTGTAAATCTGAGGAGGGTTTGTGCTTTTTAAAGTTTTACATAAGGAGAGAGTCCTGAGGTGCAGGAACTATAGGGGATAAGCAGGTTTAGAAAACTTCTAGGGGTGATAAGAATAAACTGCATGAGAGATTGTCTTGGGCAATTTCAATTTTACAATAATTACTAAAGGTATATTTTATAAATGTCCTTTCCTAAGAAGGAATGTTCACACACATTAAGTCAAACAAACTCATTCTAAATTG
>JAQZBX010086873.1:0-12939 GCA_029593785.1 Cabassous unicinctus
GGTGTAAGGTTTAATAAACTACCACCCACCATAATATCTTTAAGATGTTTTCTGAATTTTTCCTCTAAGAATTTTATGATTGCTGCTTTTATATTTAGTCCCTTGGTCCATTTGGAGTTAAGTTTTGTTTAAGGTGTGAGTTAAGGGTCCTCTTTCTTTCTTTTGGTTATGGATATCTGGTTTTCCCAGCACCATTTCTTGAACAGATTGTTCTGGCAAAGCTGTGTAGGCTTCACAGCCTTGTCAAAAATCATCTGACCATAGTTTTGAGGGTCTGTTTCTGAGTTCTTGATTCAGTTCCATTGGTCAATCTGTCTATCTTTATGCTAGTACCACACTGTTTGTACTACCGTAGGTAAAATATTATGCTTTAAAGTCAGGAAGTGAGTGTCCTCCAACTTTGTTTTTCTTTTTAAAGATATTTTTGTCTATTCAGGGCCCCTTACTTTTCCAAACAAATTTAATACTTGACTTTTCCATTTTTGCAAGAAAGGCTCTTAGGTTTTTGTTTGTTTGTTTTTGTTTTTTACCTGGGGATTGCCTTGAATCTGTAAATCAGTCCCAAGCTATTTTTGATGTATGATTTTACAATTTTCTTATTTTTTTCTTTAGAGTAATGAAGCAGCACATTCTCTTTGTGAAATTGTATACATTCTCAAATACAATTACAGAGTTTAATATTAACCTTTTGAAATATTTATGTCCATGCACACTAGACAGCTGCCTAATATTCTAGTATGCAATTTCTATCATTGATTAGCATCTCTAGGGAATTAAAATTAAATAGTTTCTATTTGTACTGTCATGATTCTTCACCATCTCAGACTTTGTTGTTAGGTTCCTCATTGACCACTCCTGACATTTGCTTATACAAAATAGATCTTCTTTTCCTCCCCATATCCTACTTTGGTTCATGTTCCCACAAAACTCAAATACAGTCTTTACAATCCCCACTCCTGCTTGGCCAATCTCTACATCTCCACACATAGACACCATGTCCAACATAATCTCTGGCTCCTCACCTGACCAGTTTGATTGAGCCCTACCCTCATGATGTGCTCACCATGGACCCTTCCAGACATGCCACTGCTCTCTCTCCTAATAAGTACTAATAAACTTTCCTTCATACACCTCTGGTGTCACTCATCATTGCCACACCTGATTTTGTACAAACATATCCCTAAAATTCAGCATCTTATATAAAAGTAGATTATATATGGAAAGTGGAGTGAGAAGAAAATAATTTATACTCATGAAAAACAAAAATACACAAACCTACCCCTTTGTTTGCTAAACCTGACCTACAGCTTCTTTTTTCTGAGGAAATCGTCCTTGATCCCAGATTAATTTATAATTGGTATATTTTGCCTCTTCTCCCTGCACACTTGCCAAGCTAAATCATCCTGGTGTAAATAATGGTTGGCCCGACAACAAAGTGACTTGCAAAAGGCACAAACATTTATATATTATTTGAAAATTTAATCATTAGCACAATTCCAGATATATTATTAAATATTAAAATTGTCCTTGGTAAAAAAATATTCAAATAGTCTGTGCAATCCATATAATTTAGAATATGAGGTAAAATTGTGACTAAAGCAAAAGCATGTGAAACTCTTCAGTTTCATAAGTCTTCAAGGTTTGCCCTTTGTTGTTCCTAAGCACAAACTGACCTCTGAAGGCCTTGGCTTTCTGGAGAACTCTCACTCTGAAATTTACCTCAGGAAAAGCATCTCTCCCAGCCATTCAGTGCCACAGTATCCAGAATTCCACATTCCCTGACCACCAGATTTACAATGAATTGTTGATAATAGGAAAATTCTTCAATAAATCAAATGCTATAAATATTTGCAGAAATAATAAAAGACAATAAAAATCTCTGGAACTAAGACTGGGTGGATTTAAAATTCAGAGTGAATGATGGTTGAGAATGACATTCTAATATAAGAATTTAGAGCCTAAGAAGTGTAAATTCAATATCTTTGGGTACGTTGCTTTCTTAATTAAATGTCATAGTTTGCTTTTTTTTGTCAAAATATAAGACTGGTGTCCCTCAAACAACCTCAAATGGGTTCAATTATTTTGTCATATACAATAAAAATAAAGTGTTCAACAGAATCTGCCTTTTAATAAAAGCAACCTCTGGGTAATTGGGTAATAAGGGAAAGGAGTACCTTAGACAATAAGAGATTAGGGTAAATTAGGTGGGGTGAAATATGGATATTCATGTCACCAACCCTAATGACTAGGTTCTCCTGGGCTGAGGGACACTATTCTAGGGAATCCTGCCCACTATCTTAGAACAACTTTCTCCATCCTTTTGTGAAAGAGTTTGTATTACAGGGTCTTCAGAAAGATACATGCAAACTCATGGAAGAAGACTTCATATAACCTGGCCTGACTATATAAATAAAAAAAAGGAGGTGTGACATGTCTTTTTTTTTTTTTTCCTTCATTTTTGTTGTATTTCAATTTGTTTATTTGGAGTGTAGTTAAACTTTTCCCCCCAGGTCTATTGGTTATTTTAAACTATTCAGTAAGCCATCTGTATCAGGGTTCTCTAGGGAAACAGAACAAACGAGATATCTGTAAATGATATGAGATTTTATAAAATTATCTCACACAATCGTGCAGATGCACAAATCCAAATTCTGTAGGGCAGGCTGCAAGCCAGGGGCTCTGATGAAGGTCCTAGATGAATTCCCCAGGAGATGCTGGCTGTCCAAAGTAGAGATAGGAATTCTCTCTCTGAATACTGAAATCACTTCTCCTTTTAAGGCTTTCAACTGGTTAGATGAGATGTCACTCACTGCTAATGGCAGTCTCCTCAGTTGATTGAAGATCTAACCAGCCATTTATGCAATCAACTCACTGAAAATTAGTCCATGAAATGTCCTTTTATTATAATTAGTTCAATGCTTGCTCGATAAAACAATTGAGCATCATAAGCTGCCTGATTTGACACATTAGCCTAACCATCATACCATCTAATTGCTTTTTTTCTATCAAAGATAGGTTTATTAGCTTGCAAAAACCTGTCATATATTTAATATGTCGTTTCTTTTGTGAGTTGTTTTCTTGAGGAAATAGTTTTCTCATTTGTGACTGATTTTTAAAAGTTTTTGATGCTTATTGTATTTCAAACTTTAAATTCTATGTAGTTAATTTTGCCTCTTCCTTTATATGCAGATTATATTTTTTCATTTTGCGATAAATTACTTATCAATATGTTTTAATGTTTTTATTCTGTTTTATTATTTAATCCATTTATATATTTTATCAAGTAATTCAAAGGCCTAACTTTATATTGTATACAAATTCAAATTATAAAAATAAAAAAAATTAATAATAGTATACCCATTGGTTTTAGATATTTTAATGCATATCTATACAGTAAGAATTATTTCAGAATGTATTCGTTTGTTTATTTATGTGTTTGGGCCAGTTGTTTCAATGTTGAAACAAGGTAGATTGCTCTTATAACTATCAAAATTTTTTCATGCTGCCTCGTTATCTATCTTACTTTACTAAGCCACTTGCCTCAACACTGTCCTTTGACCTAGCAAATAAGCAGATTTCTAGCTCTGGAAAATAAAAACAAACCCAAATCTTTGCCACTGCCCTCACCACCTACACACCTTACCTAAAACCTACAGCTGGTCCCAAATAATAAGCTAACCACCCCCACCACCTTGTGACCCCAGTCCCTTTCCCTTTTCACATATTTTAACTTTAAACTAACCATTCTTTGACTCCTGTGAGAAGCCTACAAAACTCCATCCCTGGACCACAATAAAGGCAAAAGCTCATGGGTTTCTCTCTGCCAGTGTGCTCCTCATTTGCTGGTGCCCATCACACTTCTTGTCAAATCCTCAGGGCACCCATATCTCTTTGGGAACTGTAAGTAACAAACTATATTTTCTCATGCATTATGACCTCAGTTTCCCATTATGGTCACCCCTGAATTTCACCCAGATCCAAATCTGAAATCCAATTAAATAATTTGGAACAGGCGGTGCAGTGAACAGTGTGTTCATCAAGGCTGTGGGAAATGAGGCATAATTCCCATTAGCTGCTTTAGGATAAGTGGCTCTCTCCGATGGCTAATATTATCTGGCAAGGTCCATGGCTTAGTGAAGTATGTCTATGCTGATTTGTGCTTCTGTATTATGCCTCTGCAATATGTGCATAAGCTTCCCACCCAAATTGGTAGTCCTGTAGATCCAAGTCCTCTCCAGAAACTGAAAATGGCCAGCTCTAGTACACCAAAAGGAGAGAATCTGTGGTTACTAGTGTTCCCCCACATCAAAAGAAGTGGTATCAGGTAACACTTACACTGAGTAACATTGGCTACATAATGGAGGTCTTTTCATGGTTGTGACAGTAGGAGCCTGCCAGGCATGAGATTGGCATACTTCGTCCCCATCCTATCCCTTGAGCTGTCACTTGTGAGCAAAACAGCTAGGACTAAATGCAAGTAAACATGCCTGAATCAGTGCAGTTGGGAGAATGCTGTGGGAGAATTCAACTACTCTTTCTGTGGACTGTGCATCTGGGTATTAAAATGACCCTTACTTTGAGGGAAAACCCCAGCACAGGAAGCATTATGGCACCCCACAAGCAAAGATGCTGCTAGGGCCTGTGATCCTTATGTTGCTACTATCTCCATTATTGTAGATTTTCATCCCCTGACCCGTGGTATATAAAAGATCTAACCCTGATATGAGGTGGCTAAGGCACTATTGGGAATACAAAAGGGGGTGGGGATCTGAGTACATTGTGCCAGTACCCCCTAAGAAACCAGAGGAATTTTCTAAGTTGCTTAAGAAAGGCAATGTGCTTGGGTCCACTCAGTGCTGTTGCTTATCAGCATGCCAAAGTTCTGGTGGTGTTCTCCCACAGTCTGGGGGCTATGCCTGAGGATCTTGCCACTATCATGAGAGTTAAAACAAATTCCAACTCCCATGAGGTTGATTGTAATACCCTAGAGAGAGAGAGATGGTTGCTTATGAGTCTGATCAGTGGGAACCACAAAACTACCACTTCACCATGCATAACACTGCAAAAGGGAGACCAAATTTGAAATTAAAACTCAAAATTTTACTTGATTGGAGATTTAGCCATACTTAAAGATTTTGTTCAAGGTGACAAAGAGAAAGGGGCATATGGGTTGCTGAAAGTTTTTAGTATGAGATCTGATATATCCGTCCCTCATGGGTATTAACACCAAGACATGCCCACAGGAAATCAATTGATGAGGCACAATTGTTATTTTAAAAGATTGAGATGAAGCAATGGCCATAGCATTTCTTTGAACATTCACACTAAAGAGACCCTTGTTCATCTCCAACCCTGATGAGGTCTTGGGACATGGATAGGGTGGAGCTATTGGCAAGACATAAGGTGGAGTAATAGATCTTGGCTTTTCAGTATCTATGCATCTCTTCCTCTTGCAAATCAAAGACCTGAAACAAGGTACAGTGGGATTCCACCTATAGTGCAAGATCACTTCAAATAGGGAGTAATTATACACACCATTTCCTCATATAATAGCCCTATTTGGCCAGTTCTTAAAGCTTCTACAATGAAGGACATTAATCACCAATTATACCCATCCTAATCATGCCAAATATCATATAACTAATAAAAATATACATAAGAGCATGGACTACTGCTTCACTGTCACTTGGCCAGCATGTTTCACTCAGTACCAATACCTTAAAAAGAAGGAAAAGAAAAGAAAAAAAATTCTAACAGCAACTGCCAAGACCTTAACTTTATAATTAAAGCTGGCACTATATAGTGGACATCTGATTGAGGGGTGACTCTAAAGAGGGTCTCTGAGATGAGTTAGCTACACACACACACACACACACACACACACACACACATTATTTACAGAAATGAGGCTGAGCAATAGCACCCCATTGAAAAAAAAGACAATCAAATTCTGTCAAATTCTTCAGCATCATCTTGTCCTCTATGGGCAGACAGATCCCCACCACAATCAAACACAAGCCGACCTCAGGAACTAATTTAGGATTATTCATGCTCTGGAAGTAACATATCCCACATCTCTTACTCTTATTACAGCCCTTATACAAAATCACACATACATATGCTTTGCTCACGTGGGGAATGACCCAACAACCATGTTAGAATTGGCACAATAAGCTATTTCCCAAGTTGTGCACCCCATCCCATCAGGAATGGATTTTAAATTAGAGGCTTTAGCCACCTCTGAGTATGCCTCACAGAGTCCTTGGACAAGTATGGCAAATCAAGGCTGCTTATTAGGTTCATTAATAAAAGGAGGTGCTTATAAGGCTATGACTGGCTAGCCTGTGCATAAAGATTCCCATAATGTCAAGAGTGAGAGACAATTCCCAGCAGGAGGTCAGTTTGGCCATTGAAGCCTCTCTAGTAATATGAAAATGCTACCTACAGGAGAGTGCTAAACATGACAAACAGGGCCTTTCTAAACTGTAAGAGGATATGACTTCACCCATGTTCAGCCCTTGTACACAGATCTTGAAATGCTGGTCATAGCACTCCCATTGCCCCTTTCTCTAAGCCAAATGTGGAGTTCCTTGGGACCAGCTATCTGACTTGGAAAAGGAGTCAACTTATCTCACTGATGCCAACACTGTTATATGCAACAGAGCTCACTGGAGGGACAAAGAATATCCTCTGTCCTTAAACACCCTTTTTACTTAAGATGGCTGTATTGAGTTTGCACAGCTGACAGAGACAGAAGTGGTCATGTTATCTCTCCAGGATGCTCTTAGTCACCAATTGCCGAGTCTCTGAAAATTCAATGATTCTTGAGTGGTAGCCAAAGGACTGACAGGGGGTTCATCCCAATGGAAACAAAATAATGTTTTCATAATAAAGGGCTCTGTTAGGAGGCTCCACATGTGGAAATAGTTTACAGCCTCACCCATTTCCACACATGCTCAACTTACCACACTAGAGTCACTGCTCGATGACAGTACCTTAAATTCATTCCTACAATATGTATCTGGCAGGTTCCTTTGAGACTGCTTACTCAGAACAACAAGCATCTTCTACCAACTGATTTTTAGCACCCACCTCAGACCTCAGAGACATCTCTGTCCTGGTGGAAGAGGCCCTTAAAAAGGGTTTGCCTCTAGACCCATCAGTGGCCAAAAAAATTTCTAGATGCAGTAACTTGTGCTCCAAAACCAAGCATTGGCATCCCATAGACGGGGTCATATTTCAGGGAATGGGACTAAAACCTTCTCCTATTGCATATTAATTGCATATGACCACTTCCAATCTCTACTGTAGCCACCAGGAAGTACGATTATAGCTCCCCAATCAAGTAGTGGGATAGTCTGGGTCACCTTACAGGTGAAGAAAAGTTAGGTCTAGTGGTTGCCAATCACTGAAATTGTTCTAAAATTTTTGAGATGATGAATATACAACATTGTGATTATGCTAAAAGCCATTTGCTACCAGATTTTGTCTAGGTTCTTGACTTATGCTGCAGAAATGAATTTCAGAGCACGTCGGGTTAGTTAGGCCAGTAATTTATTAAGGTAGGGAGGGAAGAGAAATGGGAGAAAATAACAGCTCATGGGCCCCCGGTAGAGAGTAAGGGGCTGAAGAGTGATAAAAAGGGCTAATTTATAGATTACAATTTCTCATTATAGATTATAAATGACTAGGTTTTACTTGCGTGTTATTCCATGCAGGTGGGATATGACAAGAGCAGGGTGCAGAAGCCAAGAGAGATGAGAAAGGGTTTGCGCATGCTTTTTAAACCATTAATTATTCCACCCCTTTGCTAATGACATGGGAGGAGTTCCAGGTGTTGGCTGTTTTGATTGATTACCCCTCCCATCAATCCCCTGGGTGGGCCCAATGATAATGTCCCTGAAGAATATCCGGGACTTCTCCTGGCTTACAGAGGGAATCTCTTTCATAAAGATCTTCCAGCATCCATCTTGGGGATCTTTATATCCATGTGGACTTCTTGCCAGGTTCCAGATCCATCTATTGATTCCCTATCTTACTAGCCTGCTTCACATTGATTATACATTTTGGATAGAATATCTTGAAACAGCAAATATACAGTGAGGGAAGCATAGAGAGCTTGAGAGGTGAGGAATTTTCTTGCTTATTTGTCTGTTTTTTTGTTCATTACTATTATTGTAATAATGAAAATGCTTTAATAATGATTGAAGTGATTAATGATGCACATTTATGTGATTATACCAAATACCATTTTTTTGTACATTTTGGATGAATTTTATGCTTTATTAATATGTACCAATAAAATTGATTTGTTAAAAAAAAAAAAAGAACAAATCAAGAAAGGAAAAAAAATGACCAGATGACCTCCTTTTAATCTGGCATGGGTGCCTATTACCTAGACCTAAGTCAGTCACCACTACTGGCACAATATCAATGTTTACTCTGGCTCTGGGTTTTAGTATTTTTGCTGGTTGCATAGGTCATGGGTTTACTTACTGACCCACAAGATTTCACCATGTAAGCCCAGGAAAGCTCAAACAATACTCAGCTAACCCTAAAATTGTATCCAGGGAAGGTACAGAGGAGATTACTGGTTGTTCTTCCTCAATCAACTATGCCCAACATGCCACCAAACATGGCTAATGACCCAAAGATATCCAGCCTATATATTGGGTCCACTGGCACCAACACATAAATGATTCTTGAACCAGACATATTCTAATTAAAATTATCATATAACACCAATGTCCTTATGAGTATAATCATATCAAGTAAGCATGGCTAATAGTCCTTAATCCCAACCTACCACACATAGTATTCTGAGACAAGAAAATAGATTACAAAGAGGGTCTACAAAAATTAGCATTCAGGTGGGAAGATGACAGAGTAGTAAGTTTCCAGAATCAGTTGTTCTACCAGAATATCTATTAAACAGACAAGACCTCTCTGAGTCAACTATTTTGAAATTCTGGATTCCAGTAAAACACTGTACAGCTTCCAGGGAAGAGAGGGAGGAAGAGGGACCTAAATTATCATAGATGCCAGTAAATGGGTGTGGAGACCCAAGGCCTGGGCTCCCCTTAAGCCCATAGCACCTAGCCACCTATGTGACATGGACATAAATTAAAGGTTAACAATCTTCCCTGGAGGGGAAAGAATGTATATATGATATTGTAAACCATAATCTTCTCAGAGCCATAAAACTTCATTCCTGCATACATAGTGATAACATCACTAGACCCCATGTCACAGGACACTTGCAGAAACTCTGTTCTCATACCCTATGGAATTTCTTTGTTCTGAAACCCTTATATCACCACTCATTTTCCCACTTCATTGCAGAGTGCTAATTTCATTCCCTGGTCTGCCACCACTGGATACTCTCTCCTGTTTATAAGTCCAAATAAAGGTTATGTCTGACTCAGTGCATGGTGTGTTCTTTGGGCTTATGGCTTCCCTAGATTGTACCCTTCAGGAGTTGGATTGAAACAATTTGGTGAGCCAGCCAAGAGACTGATGGACTGCCAGCAGCAGTGGGCATAAGCTCAGAGAAAGGACAATCATCAGGGAAAATCCTGGATTGTCCTGTAAATCCCATGTGGGGAGGGGTGGCTGCCTTCTTGGACAAGTGGGAATTGCTAAGAGAGGATGGGATGTCCTAAAACTCTGGCAGGTATACTTGCTGTGCTACAGCAGATAGCAGAGCAACTGCACTTAAATAAGTAGGGAGACCACCAACTAGTAGCAGCTATTGCATGACCCTTGTTAGGAGATTTGCAGGTGGCTACTAAGGCAGAACAAGTGGCAAAGGGCTCTGTGTGCCACTTAGAAAAGTAAAAATTAGAAAGGGATATGCACCTATCACAGGAAGAAATGAAATATTCCTTAACTGATCACCTGTGCCAAGTTGATGATCAGTTAGAAATCCTGACTTGTAGATATGTTCGATCTAAGGGATCTAGGCTGCCTCGAGTCCAGGTCCAGAGGATATTATCCATCCCTGGCTGGGACATTAAGTCATGCATCCTATGGACTCTACCTCAGATGAGGAGAAAGAGGAGAAATGGGAAGTGGAGGAAGATAGAGGCCCCAAGGGTGTGCCCTATAATACAACAGAAGTGGAAGACGTTACAGACCCAACCCCTTGGGTCCAATATTCCCAGACCCCCAAGCAAAAGTTACATGTAACCATGAGGAACTATACTACTGCTGAGTTGAGCAATTTGGGGCAAAGGTACAAGCAGAGATCAAGAGAGTCCCTGCATAACAGGCTTCTAAGATCATGGGACACTGGAGCGAGCAGAAGTCATTGTACTATCTGGGGTAGATATGAGTAAATTGGCATCCATTACCATTCATACTTCTCTAAGTTAGTGTTTATATATCACCTCTAGAGAAACAAAAGCAGTGCTATTGGTATGGTTGGTTGAAGGATGCCAGGCTGCATGGACTAATGAAGGGGATATGAGATCCCCTCATTGGCAATCTATGAGAGAGATACAGGATATTTCACAGGGATTGGGGATGAAACATGCTATCTATGCCACCAATTTTGTGGGGCCTGACACCAAAGCTTTTTTGGTATCTCAGAGAATTTAGAAGGAGAAAATGCATAGTATTGGAAGCCTCCTTATAAGACACCCCTACCTAGTACTTCATTATCACCTAATAGAAATGTTGCTGGTATATTGTTAGACCAGCATGATCTGACCCTTATTGTTCTTCATAACCATCTTTCTTTTCACTGGTAGCACCCTAGACAATACCTTTCCACAATGGACTTTCTCAGTAACCCATTCCCACAATCAAACCGAATGCTTGGTTTGCACAGACTTACCATCCTCAGGTGCTACTGGCTTTCCTTGGACAGTAATTCCCACAAATTGGACAGTGTGGAACACCTTGCTGTTATGCAGAATATGATCCATCAGCAAGTTTGGAAAAGACCTTCTCATTTAAGATGAAATCCAGCTGCTGTCTTTCAATGGACTCATAATTATATATTTTTCCCTTGTGAGGGAACAGGTGAATATGCCCAAACCTTTAATAGGATATGCTGTATGTGATAGTTTAGTATGGCTAAAGGCTGATGCTGTCACCTTAGATAGCCTTACCATTGTCGGCATCGAATGACAAGAGGGAATTCTTCATGTGGTGTGTTTACCCTCTGAGTTGTGTGATTTTACTATCAAATTATAGAACAATAGTCTTTTCCAATGGCAGACTTCTTGCCACTTATTTGCTGGGGCCTACCTGTCCCCTAAAGGATGGCTATGGACTCGCAGGCAAAATGGGTGGCCATATTTGCTCTATAACTGGACTGGACAATGCATGTAGGGACAGCCATATGTCCCCACCACCCTATATGACTCATTACCCCATATTCCTAGTAATTGGGAAATTATGAAGGCTAGATATAGAGCAAATCACACCCACTGGTGATTCTACCCTTTGGCTGTTTTTGTGCCAGGTGGTGCTGCAGTTATCACTGAAAAACATAACTGCTTTAGTCAATGACAATGTTCAGGCCCTTAATGACTCCAAAGTAGCAATTTCCTTACTCAATGAAGAAACTACCCAATTATGAAAGGTAGTTTCATAAAATAGGATATCTTTAGACATTCTTACTGTGGCCCAGGGTGGGACCTATGCCCTCACTAATGTATATATTCCTGATCACTCCCATAGTATTTCACAACCTCTAAATCATATGCAAGAGCACATACAGCATAATGATAAATGAGATACTGACCCCCTATCTGACTGGATTAATCCCACTCTATGTGGAGTGCTACCTTCATTCCCAGGAAAGCCACCAACAGAGACTCTCTCCTGTCCATAAATTGAAATAAAGCTTAGCTCTCATTCAGTGCCAAGTGTATTACTTGGTATTACAGCTGCCCCAACCCATCCTCTTCAAGAGTTGAGTTAGAACAGAATTATTGGCATATTTTATTCCTTTCCAATGGAAACCTTTCATCCAACCAAGTAACACAATTCACTCTTTTTTTAAAAAATTATTCTTTAAAAGCTACTTAAATTATATAAATGTTACACAAAAAATATAGGGATTTCCATATGCCCCACTTCCCACACCTCCCACAACCTCCCACATAAACATCCCTCTTTAGTGTGGCACATTCATTGTAATTGATAAGCACTCCTGGGGCTTTGTCACTAAGCATGGGCCATAGTTCACATTGTAGTCTACACTCTCCCTCCCACAGTCCTGCATGCTATGTGATGATATAAAATGGCCTAAATCGGTTGTTGCAATGTCACTCAGGGTGATTCCCAAGTCCCGAAAAAGCCCCATATTAAAACTGTTTTGCCCTCTGCCTACCCCCAGAGACTGCAGTGGCCACAGGCTCCACATCAATCTTGTAATTTCTTCCATTGCTAGAATCACAATATGTCTATAGTAGAATACCTGTAAGTTCACTCTAGTCCATAGCTCTTCCCCCAATCCCAAGGATTCTGGGATGGTGAAGTCTACTCCACTTCCAATTGAAAGGGGACTTTTATCTCATGGGGAAGATGGATGGGACTATCCTGCCTGCAGCTACAGACTCTCTCCGTTCCCTGGGATGGCCATTGTCCATCACCATCTCCCAGCCAGTTGTCCTGGGTGAGTCCAATGAGCTGTAGAGTAGGTGCTGCAGCTCCATCGAGGTTCTGGGCCCAGCTGGCACATGGATAGCCCAAAGACTTGAGTCTCTGGACATACACCTACAAATTCCCACACCAAGTACAGGTTTAAAAAGAAGGGACAGATGTGCCATGTTCAGGGAAGACATAATTGAGTCCAACTCTGTCACTCTCAGGAGCACACACTCCAAAGTAGAGCTCACTGGCAAGGCACCAAACTCCAGAGCAATCTGCACTGACCATAGGACCTGGGTGTCTCTAGAGACCTCAGGAGCCCCACTACTTGGGTTG
>JAQZBX010086874.1:0-12939 GCA_029593785.1 Cabassous unicinctus
TGACAGCTATTTAAGAACTTTACAGTTCTATTATAAACAATGCTGCAGAGAAATACCTATATCATGTTTTTGTGTGAGCCTGATTCTTTTGTAAAAATATATTTCTAGAAGTGGAATGCTGGGCCAAAGAGTATGTATATTTTAAATTTTGGTTCTCCCTTATTGTCTTCCAGAAATGCTCTACCAGTTGATTCTTTCACCAACAGTTAGCTACTTTATGTTATCTCTGACCTCACAGTGACCCTGTAAAGTAGTAATCATTTCCACTATTTTACAGAGAAGGAAACTAAAACTTAGAAAGATTAATTAACTTGCTCCTGGTCACACAGCCATCGAGCAGCAGAGCAGTACTCAAACCCAAGTCTGTCCTGTAAATCCCAGGTATTTTGTCCTGTGCCATGGTGCCTCTTTTATGCCAATTATTAAACAGAACTTTGGGCATGCCAGTAGAGTCTCTCCACACTGGCATTGGTTCATACATCATGAGTGCTTTTTTGGATATCATTCATTTATTCAATAAATATATATTGAGCTACTATAGGCATACTTCATAGATATGGTAGGTTCGGTTCCAGACCACAACAATAAAACGAGTCACAAATTTTTTGGTGTCCCCATGCATGTAAAAGTTATGTTTACACTATACTGTAGTTTATTAAGTGTGCAATAGTATGTCTAATAAAACAATGTATATACCTTAATTAATACTTTATTGCTAAAAAATGCTAACCATCAAAAAACAAACAAACAAACAAAAAACCTCCCAACAAAGAAAAGCCCAGGACCAGATGGGCTTCACAGGGGAATTTTACCAAACATTCCAAGGAGAGTTAACACCAATCCTGCTCAAAGTCTTCCAAACAAATGAAGAGGAAGAAACACTCCCTCGCTCCTTCTATGTCGCCAACATCACCCTCATACCAAAGCCAAATAAAGAAACCACAAGAAAACAAAACTACAGACCAATATCCTTTGTGAATACAGATTCAAAAATCTTTAACAAAATACTAACCCACCGAATCCAACAGATTTATATACTCTGATCAAGTGGGATTCGTCCCAGGTTTGCAAGGGTGGTTCAACATAAGAAAATCCATGAAATACACCACATTAACAGAACAAAGGAAAAAAGAAACAACTATCTCATCTGACGCAGAAAAGGCATTGGACAAAATCCAGCACCACTTCTTGATAAAAACACTTAAAAAACTAGGAACAGAAGGAAACTTCCTCAACATGATAAAGGGTGTAAATGAAAAAAAAAAACTCCACTAACATCCTACTTAATGGTATAAAACTGAAAACTTTCCCTCTAAGAACAGGAACAAGACAAGGATACCATTGTCACCACTGTTACTCAACATTGTGCTGGAAGTTCTAGATAGAGAAGCTTGGCAAGAGAAAGAAATAAAAGGCATCCAAATTGGAAATGAAAAAGTAAAACTTTCCTATTTGCAGATGACACAATCCTATATACAAAAAATCCTGAAAAATCAACAGCAAAGCCATTGGAACAATTATATGAACTCAGCAAAGAGGTGGGGTATGTATTAGTCAGCCAAAGGGGTGCTAATGTGAAATACCAAAAATGGGTTGGTCTTTACAAAGGGTATTTATTTGGGGTAGAAATCTACAGATACCAGGCCATTAAGCGTTATGTTTCTTCTCTCACCACAGTCCATTGCCACGTGTTAGAGCAAGACAGCTGCCGGCATTTGCCAGGGTTCAGGCTTCTGGGGTTCCTCTCTTCCCGGGGCTGCGTTTCTCTCCGGGCTTAGCTCCTGGTTCCTCCACAAGGTCAGCTGTAGACAATCAGGCAAATGGCTTGCTTCTCTTCTCCTGGGGCCTTCTTTCCAACATCAAAACTGCTTCTCAAAAGACTGCTACCCAAAACTGTTCTTGCCATGCCTTTTATATTTGATTCCCCACCCACCAAGGGGTGGGGCTCAACACCCTAATCATAACCTAATCATGCCCAGATTAACAGATCAGTTTACAAGCATGATCCAATTATATTTTTGGAATTCATAATTACATCAAATTGGCCAACGGTTACAGGGTATGAGATCAACACACACAAAAACAGTAGTGATTCTATATACTAGTGATGAACAATCTGAAGAAGAAATCAAGAAAAAAATTCCATTCACAATAGCCACTAAAAAAATCAAATACCTAGGAATAAATCTAACTGAGGATATAAAGAATTTGTACACAGAAAACTACAAAACATTGTTAAAAGAAATCAGAGAAGACCCAAATAAATGGAAAAACATGAACTGGAAGACTAAATTTTGTTAAGATGTCAATTCTACCCAAAGCGATTTACAGATTCAATGCAATACCATTTCCATTTGCAGAAGTGGAAAGCCTATCATGAAATTTAATTGGAAGGGTAAGGGTCCCTGAATTGCCAAAGCCATTTTGAAAAAGAAGAATGAAATTGGAGGACTCCCATTTCCTGATTTTGAAACTTATTATAAAGCCACAGAAGTCAAAACAGCATCATACTGGAACAAGGACAGACATACAGGCCAATGGAATTGAACTGAAAGTTCAGAAATCAACCCTCACATCCCTGGTCAATTGATTTTTGACAAGGGTACCAAGTCCACAAATGGTGCTGAGAAAATTGGATGTCCATATGCAAAAGAATTAAGGTGGATCCCTACCTCACACCATATCCAAAATTACACTCAAATTAGATCATTGATCTAAACAAAAGAACCAGAACCATAAAACTTCTAGAAGAAAATGTAGGGAAGCATCTTCAGGGCAATGATTTCTCAGACTTTACACCATAAGCACAAGCAACAAAAGAAAAGATAGATAAGTGGGACCTCATCAAAATTAAAGTCTTTTGTGCAAAGGACTTTACCATGAAAGTAAATAGGCAACCTACTTAATGGAAGAAAATATTTGGAAACTGCACATCTGATAAGGGTTTAATATTTAGAATATTTTTAAAAATCCTACAACTCAACAATAGAAAGACAAGCAACCCATTTTAAAAATGGGCAATAGGCTTGAATAGACATTTCTCCAAAGAATATATACCAACTGCCAAAAAGCACATGAAAAGATGCTCAACATCACTAGCTCTTAGGGAAATGCAAATCAAAACCATAATGAGATACCACTTCACACCCTTTAAAATGGCTATTAAGAAAAAAAAGTTAAGTGTTGGAGAGGATGTGGAGAAATAGTATCACTCACTCATTGCTGGTGAGAATGTAAAATGAATCAGCAGCTGTGGAAGAGAGTTTGACAGTTCCTCAGAAAGTTAAGCATAGAATTACCATATGACCTGCAGTTCTCACTTCTAGGAATATACCCAAAAGACTTGAAAGCAAGGACTCGAACAGATATTTGCACACCTATGTTCACAGGGGCATTATTCACAACTGCCAAGTGATGGAAGCAACCCAAGTGACCAACCGATTAATGGATAAACAAAATGTGGTATGTACTTACAATGGAATATTATTGAGCTGTAAGAAGGAATGAAGTTCTGATACATGTGACAGCATGGGTAAACCTTGAAAACATCACATTGAGTGAAATAAGACAGACACAAAAGGACAAATACCATATGAACTCACTGATATGGAATAATCAGAATAAGCAAACTCACAGAATCAGAATCTAGAAAATGGTTTACCAGGGGACAGGGTAGAGAATGGGGAATTAATGCTTAAACTTTACAGAGTTCTTTTGGGGTTGGTATAAAGTTTTGGTGATGGATGTGGTGATGGTAGCACAACATTGTAAACATAATTAACAGCACTGAATTATATATTTGAATGTGATTTAAAAGGGAAATTTTATATTGTAGATATGTTACAAGAATAAAAATTTTAAAAACAAAGGACTGTTCAACACAGTGAACCCTGTTGTAAACAACAAACTATAATTAATAGTACAAGTATAAAAATTCTCTTTCATGAATTGTAACAAGTGTACCCCACCAATGCAAGCTGTTAGTAGAGTGGTAGATGGGAACTCTATGCATGATTTTTCTGTAAACATACAGCCTCTCTAATAGAAAGAAAGAGATCATTTTGAGTCTCCCAACATGGTCTCCTCGCTGAGCTCCAGCACTGACAGCACCTTAGGTTTTGTTAATTAATATATAATGCTTTGACTTCACAGTGTACAACCACCTGCTCAGTCTAGATAGAGCCAAGGTGGCCCTCCAGGTTTTACCCAGAACCAGCAGCAGAACCCCTCGAAATTTGGTAGAACTACATTTCATCATTGGTTGGCTGTTCTAACCCCCAGGGCTCCCTTCAAAATTACACCAAGATGTAATTCTGAAGGGAAGCAGATGTGGCTCAAGCGATTGGGCTTCCGCCTACCTCATGGGAAGTCCCAGGTTTGGTTCCCGGTGCCTTCTGGAGAAGGCAAGCTGGCATAGCGGGCAGATGCAGCGAGCTGATGCAACCAGATGATGCAACAAAAGAGACACAAAGAGGAAAGACAATGAGAGACACAACAAAACAGAGAGCTGAGGTGGCTCAAGTGATAACAGAGCCTCTCTCCCATATGGAAGGTCCCAAAACCTCCTAAAGAGAAGTCAAGCAGACACAGAGAGCACACAGCAAATGGACACAGAAAGCAGACAGCAACCGCAAACAACGGGGGGAGGTGGGAAGGAGGGATTAAATAAATCTTAAAAAAAAGAATTACACCAGGTGAGGGTCTACAGTCTGCCTGGGGCAGAGGAGTCTGTTTCATATTCAATTCACTGGGCAGTGAGCCCTGGCTTTGTGTCAGCAAAGCAAAGATGCTGAGTGCAGTCCTTGTCTTCAAGGAACTTACAGCCTGGTGGGAAACACATACTGGGACACGTACTCAAGTCAGCGTTGCTCTAAGTGGAGAGTGATAAATCTCTGAGGCTCAGAGGGGCAGCAATGCCACCATAGAGGCAGCGGGGGACCTGTGCGAGCAAAAGCAGAGAGGAAAGAGCTTCACACAGTAGCTGCCAGACAGGAAAATAAGTGGCCAGTCTGGCATAGTCCCTCTCTGAGCACCCTTCAGCTGGGGTTGCAGATGCTGGAACACAATTTCTACCACCGTGGAGTCCACTGTTGGGCTAGCAGTATTTGTCATAGTTTGAAAACTACAAGTAGTTTCCAAAAGGCACTACAGGATGCCTCTTCTCACTCACTCCTAAGGACAGGGAAGACCTCGAGGGCACTTATTTCTTTAAACCATTCTTCCACTCAACACTTGCACTGGGCAATGAATCTGCTGATTAGCCTTGTACTTCTCAGTATGAATTTGTCAGTTGACCTCTCCCAGGGCCGTTTGCATTCTAAGGCTTGCTTGGCCTTTTCAAAAAAGAGCTTCATTCCCCAACTAAAACAATTTCAAACATAAGGCAGCAGCTGGACACAGGTTTTGGTTTTGTTTTTTTTTTTGATGGAGGGGCCTTCCAGTCAAAGTGCTTGGCCTTGAAAATCTTTATCAACAGATTAACAAAGTTGACTGGGTGAGAAGTTTGTTAAGCAGCAGTCACATGACAGCTGTACACTTAGCATCCCCTAGGCAAATCCCAGCATGGGGGCCTCACACCTGCTTCCCACAGCAAGCAGTTACAATGGGCACTGAGTATACCTTAGAAGATACCATGTCATCAAAGCCATTCTGGGGGGGTGGAGCCCCACCATCGCCAGGCCTCCTCCTGAGTACAGCTGTGGACAAGATGCCCCAGTCTGGTCCCCCCTGGCCTCTGGCTCTGGCCTGGAGGGGCCCCAAGACCTGGTGGGAGAGGACACCCGTCTGCCCCAGGGATAGAATTGCTGAACTAAACCCCTGCTTCTGTGCCGAACCATGCAGCCTTGTAAGAGCCTGGGGCCAGGCATCAGGACATCCAGGTCCTAGTCCCCATCTTGTCGCTCACTTTGGGACCTGGGACACTCCCTCTCTCTCAGCCTCAGTTTCCTCATGAAGTTAAGCCCTACATGACCTATCAGGGGCCTCCCTGCTCTTCCCATTCTCCTTCAAGTGAATGGTTTAGCTGTATACATAGAGCTGGAGGCTGAGGCCCCAGAGGAGCAACTTGCCCTTAAAGCTTTATTCCATAAACAAGGCCATCTCTCCTCAGGGGAAAAGGGCAGCCCCCATTCCTTGGTTACTTTAGCTTCCCCCAGGCATTGGCATTTTGTTTTTCTGGAAAGGGAAGCCTCTAGTTATGAGTATTCCCTGCCTAAGCCCCTAGAAGGCGGACACAGACCCCACCCCTGAGTGCAGCTCACCCATTAGACAGGAAAAATGGCACTGAAAACGTCCATCCCTTCCTCCCTCTGGCTGCAGGCTCTGGGGTCCCAGCTAAGGCTGACGTCTAAGAGGCCTGGGAACTCCAGAAATTTGTGCTCCGAGAATTCTCAGCCAGCCATGCCATCTTCCCTTACTTCCCATTCCAGGAGAAACCTCCATGACCCCCTCTCCAGCTGGCCTCTGCTTCCATCCTGCTCTGATTGTCCTCCTCTAGCTAAACACCCGCCTACCTCCCCTTCCTTCCCACAGCCAAAACCGCTCCACTATGGGTTAAACCCCTCTACACCCTCAGCCTTCACCTCCTGCAATAACTGACACCTGGCTCTGACCCAAGGACTTGGCTTGTCCACGGCCATCTCCAGCACCGGCTGCTCCTTTTCTCAAACTCTGAAAGCTCAAGGTCAGGAGGTGGGGTTACCACTCTTCCTGCTCTCCAAGGCCACATCCCTGTTGTTTTCTTTGCTCTCTGAGGCTTAGCCCATTCTTCAGCCCACGCTCACCTTATTCCCAGTTACTCCTCCTCATTTACCAAAGACTTTGGCAACTTGCTCATGGCCTTCTCTACAAACTAGGCCGCCTTTGTGGCCAATCCATCCCACACCCTGGGCTCTCTGTCCCTTGACTTCACCTCCAAGGACCTTGCCCTCTGCCCCATTTCAGCCACACCCTCCCCAGAACAGAATCTCTTAACACCAGGAATTCAGACATTGCTCTTTCTTGTCATAATCTCCCAGTCCCTTACTTCTGTCACACTAGCACTTCTTTCTGATCAAGGCCTCTGATCCACTTACTCTCCTTCTCCCAGTCTGCCAGCTCCTTTTGGCCTCATGTCACTCCCTATCCAGCTTGATTTTCATGCTCCAGCACTTCAACTACTTTTTGGTTCAACTCTCAAAAGTTCCCGTTGCCTTTCTGAACCCCAACTGTGAATAAGCAAACCCCAGACTACTGAGCACTGATAGAGGAAAGCACACAGCCTTGAAGAGAGGGGCTTTGAAATCAATGGTCTCCCAGCTCAACTGGGCCCTCAATGCTGCCAACGACCTCTTGGTCCCAGTCCGTGGTACTCACTCCAGGTAAGCCCAGTTCTCTAACCTAAGGTGAATCCGTCCCTTCCCTCCACTTCCTGCTCTCCTCTCCCCCTGTTCTGGAAACTTCAAGCAGCATCTAAAAAAGCTCTAAGCCTCTTATCTTAAAAATGAGCCCTCTCTTAAGCACATCTCTCCCCCTCTCATCCTCACACTTCTTGAACCAGATGTCTATGCTCCCTGCCTCCATTTCCCCACTTCCTCTTTGCTCAGCTGTAATTTGGCTCCTGCCCCTACCACATCACCCCAACTGCTCTCATGAAGGCCACCAAGGGGTACCATTCTGTCACCCTCCTTCCTCCCCTGTGTCTCTGTGACATCACACTCCTGTGTACCCACCTGCATCTCAGGTCCCTCCTTCCCTGACCCCTCAAGGTTGGTGGTCCTCCAGGTCTCTTCTAGGTCTTCTACTCTCATTCACTCTGAAACCTTTACCTCCCAAATACTGATGCCTCACAAGTCTACATCTGTACACAGGTTCATCCAGCTGCCCACTCAGATGCTGCAGAGACTGTTCAGTGTCTACACAGCCAAAGCCAAATTACATTCCCTTCAACACACTTTTCTCCAGTGGTCCCTCTTCTCAGAATAGCAACCTCATCCATCCTGTCCCAAGTCAGCATATAGTTGGAAAATCAGTATTTGTTGAATAAATGAATCCCTGTCTCCTCCTCTCTCCACAGGCAATCACTAAGTCCTGTCAATTTTACCTCCTAATATACCCTCCACCGCTCTCAGTCTGTCATCGCTGCTTCTTTCTTTCTAATATACATATATTTAAATTGCGGTAACAGTTTGCCATTTTAACCACTTAAGTGTACAATTCAGCGGCATTAGTTATATTCATGATACTGTGCAATCATCACCACCATCCTTTACCACAACTTTAGCACACCAAACAGAAAGTCTGCACCCCTTAATAACCCCTCATTCTCCCCCACCCATCTGGCCCTGGTACTCTACTTTTGTTTCTATATGTTGGCTTATCCTAGGTGTTTCATGTAAGTGAAATAATATTTGTCCTTTTGTATCTGGTTTATTTCATTCAACATGACTTAAACGTTGATCCATGTTGAAGTGTGCATCAGAAGTTCCTTTTATGGCTAATACTCCTTTGTATGTATACACCACAGTTTGTTCATCCGTCCATCTACGACAAGGGTTGCTTCCATCTTTTGGATATTGTGAATAATGCTGTGAACGCTAATGTACACGTATCTGTTTGAGTCTGCTTTAATTCCTTTGGGCATATACCCAGAATTGCCGGTCATGTAGTTCTATGTTTAACTCTGAGGCTCTGCCAGTTTCCCATAGCTGCTTCTTAGTTCAGGCTGGCTACCTACCACGCATCCTTCTCAGACTTCCGACAGGGACCTCGCTCTGTGTTCTCACAGCCGGTGACCGGTGCGCGCCACGGTGCGGACCACACATGGTCCCCCGTGCCCTGATCCGTGGCACCCCCAATGGATTGGGAGCTCCATCTGCATAAGCTCCTACGGCCCAGCACACAGAAGCTCTGTAAATACTGAGTGAGTGAAGTAACGAGGGAATGGGACCACTGTCAGCAGCAGCCGCTTCCCGCCACGAGCGTGACGCCAGAGACTAGCACCCAGCGCGGGCCGCAGCAGGTGCCCGGCTGCCTCTTCACATGCCCGCGCTACACGCAGTGCACCCGCGAGCCAATGGACGTGGCCGCGACGAGCCCCGCCCTGCTCCCAGTGGCCAATGGAAACGGTCTGGAGGAACGCCCTCTCGACACGCCATACTCAGACGAGCCAATGGGCGCCCTGCATGAGTCCCATCCCGTCCCCGGGCGCCTCGGCTTCTCCGCCAGCCAATGGGCGCAGCCTGCGAAGCCCGAGGGGGGCGGAGCGGGGGTGCCTTGGGGCGGCGTGGAGGCGCCCGCCCTATTCCCACGTCGGCGGACGTAGCTTCGGTTCCTTCCTTGCCCGGCCGACGGACGATGGGGGTACTGGGCTTGGGGCGCAGCCTGGAGTGGCTGCTGGGCTTCTACTTCCTCTCCCACATCCCCATCACCCTCTTCATTGACCTGCAGGTGCTGCTGCCGCGGGAGCTCTACCCGGTGGAGGTGAGGGGCGCCGGGCCGGTTCTGGGCCGCCCGTAGCCGGGTTAGAGCCCCTAGCGCGCGCTGCGGGCGTGCCTTCGCCCACGCAGGGGTCCACATCTGCCCCCGCCTCTCCTTGGGACCTGCCCGTGCTCCGATCCCCTCCTTACCCTTCATCGTTTTCCTCGGGCCTTTTCCTTCTCTACTCAAAACCCCTCCGCAGTCTGCAGGGGCAAAGACAGTTCCTTTTGCAGTCGGGTCTCCCTGGGTATGTTTAAGGCTCCTCCATTCCGCCTCGGTTCAGGTGTTAGTGGTTGAGGGAAGTAGCCTGGATGGAGCTGTGTCTGAGTCACTTGTTGGGTTCGTTTTAAGGTTGTTTTGAAAGCCCTTTAAAATCCCATTCTAGGGGGACGAATGTAGCTCAAATGGTTGGGCGTCCGTCTCCCATATGGAGGGACCTGTGTTCCATCCCCAGGACCTCCCGGTAAAAAAAAAATAACAACAATCCCATTCTAATACCAGAGAAATAACCCAAAAAGGATTAGACTCATCTAAAGGCTTAGCACCTTGGTAGTGCTGCTTGGGCATCCACAGATGACCCCTGCTTCCAGCCCAGGATTCCAGCAACTTTAAGAGCTCAAGTAAATTGACTCTTTCGAATTGGCCTTTTCAATTGGGCTCGAGTAAAAAGGACACCTGAGTAGAAATAAAGGCGGCAAGCCCCTGGTGGAGCACTTTCTTTACCCAAGCTTTGCTTTAATGCTTCCCCCCCAACCCCAACCCCACTTCAGAGCTAGTTTTAGTCTCGCTAGTCTTTTCTTAATTGTACCCTACATTCTTATTCCATGGAATGCCTGGTTTCAATTCTGTGCTTCTCCAACCTGTCTGTAGAACTTTGGATAAACTTGGCGTGTCTACCTAAAGATTTGATTTTGCTCTGTTAACTGCCTTTTCTCTGCAGAGCCAGGGGTTTTTAACCTAAGGTCTATGAACCTCCAATAGGTATATGCATGATTGTGTGTGCCTCCTGTTTTCTAGGAAGAGAGGCTATAGCGTCCATCAACTTTTCCAGGAGTTTAATTCTCCCAAGAAGATTAAGACCTGCCAACAGTGTCTCTCCCCACCAACCCCCATAGTTTTGGTTTTTTTGAAGATTTATTTATTCCCTCCCACACTTGTTGTTTGCACTTGCTGTGTCCATTTGCTGTGTGCTGTCTGCTCATCTTCTCTTTAGGAGGCACTGGGAACCAAACCTAGGACCTCCCATGTGGGAAAGAGGCACTCAATCACTTGAGCCACATCCGCTCCCTGCTTTGTTGTGTCTCTCATTGTAGTTTCCTCTTTGGCTCCTTGCTGCATCATCATGTTGCACCAGCTCGCTGTCTTGCTTGTCTTCTCCAGGAGGCACCGGGAACCAAACCCGGGACCTCCCATGTGGTAGGCAGGAGCTCAATCGCTTGAGCCACATCAGCTCCCGGCACCCCCTTCCCCCATAGTGTTTTTGTTTGCTTCTAGGGCCAAGTATAACTGGGAAGACCCCTGACCTGGCTTCGGCAGGAAGGGCATAGGTAGTGTGCAGCAAACGCATCAGACTAGTCTGAGGACTTGATCCTTCCAAGAACCGGCTCCATGTCTTGGGCAAGTCAGGGCTCTGTCAAGTAAGAATTGGGTTTAGTCACAGTCTCAAACACATGCAGAGTATTAGTTTCTAATTGCTGCTGTCACATGTTACATGAACTTAGTGGCTTAAAACATTCATTCTCTTACAGAGATCCAAAATGAGTCTTACAAGGCTAAAATCGAGTTGCAAGCTGGGCTGGTTCCTTCTAGAGGCTCCAGCTTCTGGTTGTTGCCAGCGTTCTTTGGCTTATAACCCTAACTTCCTTTTATCCTTCTCTTCCATAGTCGAGGCTCCCTCTTCTTCCCTTTTTTAAGGACATTTGGGATTATATTTAGGGCACACCTAGATAATTCAGGCTACTCCTCCCATCTTGAGCGCCTCAACATAAATCTGCAAAGTCCCTTTTGCCATATCAAGTAACATTCACAGGTTCTGAGGATTAGGACCTTGGCCGTCTTTGGGGCCAGGTAGTACATACTCTTTGTAAAGGGGTAGTAGCAGCTCTGCCCTAGCTGTTAGTTGCCCTGAAGAAAGGAGAGCCTATTATTGTCAGCTCTGTGGTCTTCAAAACCTGCTTATGATCCACTATGGATCCCTGTAATACTTGGTAATAAGTCTTTTACTCCAGACTTAACATCTGTTGGTTTCTTTTTCCTTTCTGAATGTGCCATTCTCCTAAGTCCTTGCTCACCACTCACAGCATACAATTAAAAATGGGCCCAGCACAGAACAGTCCATTCAACAAATGGTGCTGAGAAAATTTGATATCCATAGCAAAAGAAGGAAAGAGGACCCCTATACAAAAATTAACTCAAAATGAATCAAAAACCTAAATATAAAACCAAGAACCATAAAGCTTCTAGAAGAAAATGTAGGAAAATATCTTCAAGACCTGGTGGTAGGCGGTGGATTCTTAAAGGAGATAAGAGAGGACTGAGATGGACTACTGATGTTTAATGTATGTAGAAGTTTTAATTAGCTTTACTGTAAAAGTGTGGAAATGTACAGCATTGATGGTAACACATTATAGTGAGTAACAGCTGGTTTATAAATGGGGCTGTGGCTGAAAGTGTTAGTCTAGGGATGTAAATGCCAATTGACAGAAAGCTAGAGAATAACTTAGGGACTGAATAGCACAGTAAACCCAGGGGTGGATGAGAATAGTGGTTGATGGTACAGATGCAAGAGTGTCCTTTGTGAGCTAGAGCAGGTGTACATCAGTATTGCAGGGTGGTGGGAATGTGGAGAAGCAAGGGAAAAATACAACTGGAGTGACCTATGGAGGGTGATTAACAGTAATAATGTAATATTCTTGCATCTATGCCAAAGATGTACTGTGTTGATAATGGAGTATGGAAAATGTGTGCCAAATGTATGCTGTGGACCTGATAATAATCGGATGATATTATCTCATAATCTGTAACAAATGTTCCACCACTGTGTGGTGTGTTGATAGAGGGGTGTTTGGGAATTCTGCACATGTGCATGATTGTTTTGTAAGTTTACAACTTTTGTCCTAAAAATATATTTAAAAAATAATAGGGTGGGTTGGGGGGGAAATACACCAAATGTAAGATAAGGACTATAATTAGTAGTAAGATTTTGACAATATTCTTTCATAATTTGAACAAATGTCTCACAACAATGCAAGGTGTTGGTGGAGGGTTGATGTATGGGACCCCTGTATGATGTTATGAATGTTTGCTTTGTAAGTTCACAACTTTTACTATACATTTATTGTTTATGTTCATGTATAAATGATATAAATAATAATAGGGTGGGTTGGGGGAAAATACTTTGGTTAGTAGCAATATTTTGAGGATGCTCTTTAATCACTAGTTAAAAATGTTTCACAACAATGCAAGGTATTGGTGGTAGGGTGA
>JAQZBX010086875.1:0-12963 GCA_029593785.1 Cabassous unicinctus
AGCTTTGCTCATTGCAGGTTGGAAAAGGTGATAAATGATGAGAACTTCCTCAGGAAAATGCCAATGTGATCTTGAATCTTATTTCTAACCATAGGTCACCACCAGAGTCTGCCATCCTCACTCTGCAACATCCTTATTTACTTATGGTTCCTTCTAGAGATGTTGGCTTTTTTAAAAAAGTGCACACAGTGGGATCAACTTGAGGCTGGAGGGGAACAGGGGAAAATCAGAAAGTGAGGTACAGAGTGAGGGACACACGGATAAATGAAAAAAGAAACCAAGGTTTCTACACACATTCATGACTGTGTGCAGGTAGGACTGTCCTCTCTCTTCCAGCCCATCCCCCACCTCCCCTCTGGAAGTCTGGCTGCCTGTACTTCTACTCCAGGTATTAGTGCTGTGTCAATGGCTGCAAAGAATGACAAGAACCCAGCATTCCTTCCTCCAGTCCCTGCCATTCATTTTTCCCAATCATAATCTTTTACCAAACACTCAAGGACATCTTGTCCTCTACCCAGCCTCTATGCATGTCCCATGATCAGGCTGATGGATTTGGGAAGGACACCCTAATATCTAATGCACTAGTGTAGGTCATTGTCCACGTGATGCTAGTATGAAATTGTGCGTAGGAGAGGAGGAGAAAGAGTGTCTGTTGTGTATTTCAAATCCCAGTCATTTCAATCTGCATCTGGAAGAATCCCCCTCTCTTCAATTTACTCTTTAGATCGAGGCATCCCACCTCCGAACCACCCATTAATTCTTCTAGAAGTGTAGAAGGGGAAAATCAAGTCCTGCATACCCTGATAATTTCTGATAGCTTCCCTTATATTCTACAAGGGGATCTGGAACTGATTAAAATTCAAATAAGCTCCACTGCTAACCTATCAGATGTTCCAGTATTTCTGAGGTAAAACATATTTTCCTTTAGCCAAGATGCTGGTCAAAGGAATATTTTTAGACTCTTAAATCTTCACAACCAAGGGATGGTTGTAGAAGGCTTTCATGTCTCTCATTATGTCCAGTATCCCCATAAACATGCAATCTGAATAAGAGCAGTTTGCCTTTCTTGTAAACACACCATCATGAAAGAAAAACACACTGCACCCTTCAAGGGATACTGCTACAGTGTAGTCGTTTTCCTTCAGAGACTCCATCCTCCTTCATGCTTCACTCATGAGACACATCTGATGTGTAGGGCGCACTAAGCATCAGAGGATGTCCATTATCCATTCAGAAGAGGATCTGATTTCCAGCTCCTTTTTCTCCTAGACTTCTCTTCAGATTTTGTGGCACTGGGACCTCAAGAGGAGCTCAGTCTTAGAGTGAAAAAAGAACAGAATTGACCAAGTAAAAACACAAATGGGGACCAGTTCCCTCTTGCAGGTGTCATTTCCCAGCCTCTGCTGCTATGAATGAGGAATTGAAATCAGACCCCTGCATGAAATAGCCCCACTGGTATCCTTAGACATGGTCCCTGTATCATATCTCCTGGGGAGGAACAGGAACCTTTGTTAAGGCCCTTGACTCTGCTCCCCCTTTCCTTCTACATGGAGGCTCCCCTTATCAGATCACAGTGCATGAAGATGGAGCCTCAATCCCTATGAACTGAGCATTGGAGTTAAATGGGTCAGTGGGGATCCACTCAGAGAAGTGGCAGCACTTCCTTGTGAATTCTGTATAGTGGGGAAATGTTGAAGACACATAATTTGTGCAAGCTCTCCTGGCTAGTGGGATACAGCCATAGGATATGGATCTAGATCTGACTCCAGGGTCTGAACACTTAACTGCCCTGGAGTCTGTGTGATTCAGGATGTGCCAGAAAATAGAGATACTAGAGGTTCATCACTTGGAGGATCTTGTTTGGAGATTAAAATGTAATGATAATTCCATGATACAGACTGTATGATGCAATTAAAACTAAAGCAGTAACAACACAACTGAGAGAAAGACCCATCACAACATGTGAAATCTGGGGATCCTAACACCAGGCACAAGTCTTACATGTTGGGAATCCCTGGGAAAATGTAGAAATGAGAATGCTCACTGAGTGATTCCAGTTTTGATTCCAGAAGTCTGCATTGGTATCAAGTGCTTCTGAGATCCTGATGTGGTGTAGAAACTAGAACTTCAGAAAAAGAGTGGTCTACAAGATAAAGACCAATATTTTTTATGGACTCTGATCTCCATCACACAAGAAAGAGTGGTCACTCCAGTGTTACTCACTCCTCTCTCCCTTAACTCTTAGACTATGTGTTCTGTGGAATCCAATATCAGAATCACCATGCCCATCTCAGACAGAGATTGCCCTTGTTCATTTATTAATGTAATTGAGGAAGAACTATTTATTAAGAGTAGTCCAAATAAATCATGTGGATGCCAACATACTCCTCTTTCCCTCAAATATATAACAACACATCTGATTCCTTCTCATTCTGATGATCAGGGTAAATTATCCTTCCAAGATGCTGCCTCCTGTTTTTGCCTGCCAGACCCTGAACACAAGGAACAAAAGTGCCCTAGGGGGAAAGAGTTCCTATTTGGCAACTAAAGCTTGTAGCTCGATGGCACCGTACCTGGACTTTTTTCTTTTCTGTGAGTTTGGCCAGCAGAACCCATTTTGAAACTCGGTTCTGGCCAGACTGGAATCATGGTCAAGTGGAGGTTTAAAAAGACCTCCATGGTAAGATTCACCAAAAAGCATCATCTGCTCCCAGGCCAGGAAACTGCAAGGAGAAAAAAACACTATTTTAAATCTCTTTTCCCACTTGTAAGCAGTTCTCTTCATATTTAAAAATTTTTCAAGAATGACACAATTTCAAAAAACTCTTGAATAGGAAAATGGGGACTGTGTTGTTACTATATATGGTCTTCTTTAAATAGCACTCAAAACTTAACTTCATTGCTTGCCTGTCTCCTGTAAATGCTTTGTATGGCTGTGACACTTTTGTGAATGGTCTGCTGACTTGTGTTGTTATTTTATAACTCAGTGTTGTTATAATTCAGAATCTTTTTAAAAAACCCACTCACCCAAATGTTCATTTAGTATGATGTTAATTATTAATCTGTAAAATTTCATGAAAATGGATAACTCCAGTATAGATTTTGATTTTTAATAAAATTTGGTTTTGAAAAAAAATACAGTAGAGCCATAAAACAAAAATTTTGAAATGGTAAAAGAACAGTTAAGTAAAATTGAAGAAAGAACATCATAACTTGAAAAGACAGAACAGAAAGAGTAAAGAATAAAAAAATGGAACAATGTCTCAGAGAATTTAATGACAACATGAAACACACAAACTTACATGTTACCGTTGTCCCAGGAGGAGAAGAGATTGGGAAAAAGGCAGAAAGAATATCTGAGGAAATGATTACTGAAAACTTCCCAGCCCTTATAAAAATCGTAAGTATAAATATCCAAGAACACACCAAACAGAATAAATCCAAATAGGCCTACTCTGAGACACCTATTCAGAATGAAAATATCAGAGATAAAGAGAGGATTCTGAAAACAGCAAGTGAAAAGCAATGCATCACCTAAAAGGGAACTTCAATAAAATTAGTGCTGATCTCTCATCCAAAACCATGGAGATGAGAAGAAAGTAAAATGATATATTTAAGGTACTGAAAGAAAAACGGCCAGTCAGGAATTCTTCATCTGTCAAAATTGTCCTTCAAATATAGGTTGAGTTTTCAAAATTCACAGAAGAAAAAAAACATGAAAGAGTATGTTATCAAATGACCAGATCTACAAAGGAGTGCATCCTGAAAGGAGAAACAAAACTGGGAGACTTGGAGAAGAGTGTACAATTGAAGATTATTAGTGTGACAGTTTAAGATTATTTATGAATCCCCAAAAAAGAAAGTGCATTTGTAAACTAATCTGTTCCTCTGGTTTTGATACACTTTGAATGTATTAGATTCAGCTGACATGTCTTGATTAGGTTATCTGTTAAGATTAGGGCTTTGATTGGACCACTTCAGTACAGCATGACTCAGGTTGAGTCCCCACCTCCTTGGTGGGCTGATATAAATGAGCACCCACTCAAGAAGACACACAAGAAGAGAGAGAGAGCTCTGTCCTATTTGATCCTGGGGCCCCAGGGAGACAAGAGCCATTCACCTGATAGTTTTCAGCAGAAGAGAACAAAGCAGTGGAGCAGCTGAGAAGGCCCAGAAAGAATTTGTGTAATTATTTCTGCCAGACACTTATTTAGGAAGCCCTGAGAGATCAGGCAGAGGCCACCCAACATCTTGCTTCAACGTGTGGTAGATGACTTTGGTGCGAAAACACCTCTTATGTTACCTTGAGTTGGACTTTCCATGGCCTTGAGACTGTAACCTTTTTACAGCAAATAAATACACTTTTTAAAAGCCAACAGATTTCTGGAGCTTTGCATCAGCACCCTTTTTGCTGACTAGTACAATTAGGAAGGGTGACTTAAGGCTAAAAAGACAGACAATAGTAAGGAATGACAAAAGAAAACCAAAGGAAAAAATGGATGAAGTAAGTAATGACTTTGCAGTTATAATATTGAATACTAATGATTAAACTTCCCAATCAAAAGACAGAAACAGAATTGATTTACTGAAAAATTAGTCACCTATATGCTATCTACAAGAGAGTCACCTTGGATGTAAGGACACAATCCATGTGAAAGTAAGAGATTGGAAAAAGATATTCTACACAATTATTAATCAAAATGATCTAAAATAGTGATTCTATTATTGGGAAAAAAGATTTTTAAATACAAAACTGTTATAAGAGATAAAGAAAGGCATTATATATTAATAATGAGGGTAATTCACCAATATGAAATAACGATAAAATATTTATGCAACTACTCTTGGTACCCCAAGATAGGTGAGGCACACACTAGCAAAGTTGAAGGAAGAAAATGCATCTCTATTATAATAGTTTGGGATCTCAATACACAAAATTCAGCATTGGAAACAACATGTGGATAGAGGACAAATCAAGAAACTGAAAGCTTGTATAACATGATGAATAAACTAGAACTAACAAACATTTATAAAGCATTACACCCCAAAACAGAAGAATATACATTCTTTTCATGTGCTAATGGATCATTCTCCAGGATAGACTACATGTTGGGTCACAAGACAGGTCTCAATAAATGAAAAAGATTGAAATTGTACAAAGCACTATCTCTGATCATAATGGAATAAAGCTGGAAATCAATAACAGATGGAAAAAGAGAAAATTCACAAAAATATGGAAAATAAACAACACACTTTAAAAAAATCAGCATGTCAAAGAAGAAATTACAAGAGAAATTCATAAATATCTTGAGACAAATACAAACAAAGATACAACATATAAATAACTATGGGCTACAGCAAAAGCAATGCTGAAAGAGAAATTTATAGCCCATAATGCTTGCATTAAAAAAAGAAGAAAGAGCTAAAATTGAAGACATAACTGGTCACCTGGAGATACTAGAAAAAACAACAACAAATTAATCAAAAACCAACCCAAAGGAAAGAAATAATAAAGATCTAGGACAGAAATAAATGAAAATTTAGAGGGAAAAAACAATAGCAAGAACCAACAAAACCAAAATTTAGTTCTTTGAGAAGATAAGCAAAATCAACAAACCTTAGGTAGACTGACAAAGATAAAGAAAGAAGATTCAAATAAAATCAGAACTGAGTGGCTGTCATTACCACTATACCTGTAGAAATGAGACAGATGATAAGATCATATGAACAACTGTATACTAACAATCTAGGCAATGTAGATGAAATAAAAAAAAATTATGGAAACACATGAACAACCTACATTGACCTTAGAGGAAATAGAAGACCAATATACCAATCACAAGTAAGGAGATTGAAGCAGTCATCTAAAACATCCCAAATGAAATGCCCAGGACCAGGTGGCCCATGAAGGAGAAGTGATCCACACAGGAATGCTGACCCATGCAGGAGTGCTGGCCTGCACAGAGAGCTGGCACAGAAAGATAATGCAACAAAAAGAGACACAGAGGACAGACAATAAGAGACACAGCAGACCAGGCAGCTGAGTTGCCACAAGAGATTGAGCATCTCTCTCCAACTGCAGACGGTCCCAGTGTCAGTTACCAATGTCACCTAAATAGAAGACAAGCAGACACAGAAGAACACAGAGAGAGCAGACAGCAAGCACACAAAAAAAGGAGGGGGTAGATGAATAAAAAAAATAAATCTTAAAAATAAATATATTAGATGCAGGCATTTAGCAGAAGGTTTGAAATATTAGAAGAACAAATAATTGAATTTGAAGATAGGACATTTGAAATTGAAAAGACAGGAGAAGAGATAGAGAAAAGAATGGGAAAAAACTGAACAGGGTCTCAAGGAACTAAATAACAATACAAAATGCACAAAAATACACATTATGTGTGACCCAGAAGGATAAGAGAATGGAAAAGGGGTAGAAAGTATATTTGAGGAAACACTGACTGAAAACTTTCCAATCCTTATGAAAGACATAAATATCAATATTAAAGAAGGACAACATACCCCAAGCAGGATAAATACTAATAGACTTGCTTCACGACATCTATTCAGATTGTCAATCCCCAAAGATAGAGAGGATTTTGAGAGCAGCAGGAGAAAATCAATGCATTACTTACAAGGGAGCCTTAAAATGGTTAAGTGCCTATCTCTCTTCAGAAACCATGGAGGTGAGAAGGCAGCAGTTTTATATTTTTAAGGTGCTGAAAGAGAAAAACTGCCAGGTAAGAATTATTTATCTATCAAAACTATACTTCAGAAATGAAGGCAGGTTTAAATTCTTTACAGACAAAGAAAAACTGAGAGTATGTTACTAAGAGAACCTACAAGAGATATTAAAGGGTGTGTTGCAGCATGATAGGAAAAGACAAAGTAAAGAGCCCCAAAGAAGAGTGTAGAAATGTAGAACTTAAGTAAAAAATTGAAAGGGTTAAAAGACAGAGAATAGTAAGATATGACAGAAAGCCAATGGTTAATATAGATGAAGAAAGACTATTTTAGTAGTAACACTAAATGTTAATGGATTGAACTCCCCAATTAAAAGACATAGACTGATAAAAATGGATTAAAAATGAGCCATCTATTTGTTGTCTACAAAAGAGACACCTTAGACACAAAGACAATCAGCCTGAAAGTGAAAGTTTGGACAAAGATATTCCACACTAATAGCAATTTTAAAAAAGAGCAGGTAGTGATATGAATATAGGATAAAATGGATTTTAAATGCAAAATGTTATAATGATGAGATAGGTTACTATATATTGATGAAAGGGTCAATTCACCAAGAAGAAATGATAATAAATTTTTATGCACCTAACATAGGTGCCTCAAAATACATGAGACACACATTGGCAGAACTGAGGGGAGAAAAAAAGTCTCTACAAAAATATTTGGAGACTTCAATATTCCACTGTCAGCATTAGATAAGACATTTGGGCAGAGGATAAGGAAATTGAGAACTTGAATAATATGATAAATGACTATATCTAATAGATTTTTATAGAGCATTACACCCCAAAACAGAAGAATATACATTCTTCTCAAGTGCTCATGTATCATTCTCCAGGATATGTCAGATATCAATAAATTTAAAAACATTGAAGTCATACAAAACATTCCTCTGATCATAATGGAAAAAGGGAAAATCCACAATTATATGGAGATTAAATAATACACTCAAATAATCAGTAGGTTGAGGAAGAAATTACAAAAAAAATCAGTAAATACCACAGGGCAAATGGAAACATACATAAGTGTAAGTATGATATGGTATCTTATCTTGACCTAATAATTTACATACCAACATACCAAACATACCTCTCAGTGCTGAGAGGGAAATTTATAGACCTCAATGCTTATATTATAAAAGAAGAAAGAGCTAAAATCAAAGAAACAGCACACATGGAGGGATTAGAAAATGAACAGCAAATCAATCTCAAAGCAAGCAGGAGGAAAGAAATTATAAGGAGTAGAGAACAGAAATAGATTAAATGGGGGAAAAAAGATTTAAAAAATTTATCTTTTCAGAGCTGGTTCTTTGAAAAGATAAAATTGATAATCCCCTAGCCAGATTAATAAAGAAAAAAAGGACAAAATGCAAATAAATAAAATAAAAAACAAGAAGGGTGACATTACCACTGACCCAGCAGAAATAAAAAAGACCATAAGAGGATAATATGAATAACTGTATGCCAACAAACTAGATAACATTGAGGAAATGGATAAATTTCTGGAAACACATGCATTGACATTCAGGAACAGGGTCAATGAAAATGGTGCCATGGATGAGAAAAAATGAGACAAAGAGAAAGGATAAGAAATAACTGGGGTCAGGGGACCCTCCATTCCCAAAGGGAGGAGAGCATATCTGCATAAAAAACCGTGGCTTTTATTTAGCTTTAGAACAAAGAAAATATATGCGTGCATGTGCAAAGGCAATAGATATGTGACAGTTTACACTTTAATAAAGTCAGCAAGTTTTAAGGGTTAATGGCTCAGTTCTCTTTACATTCCTGCATGTAGCAGACCTTGTAAATCTTTATCTAACATATGCATGTTACTCTCTTTGAAGCTCAGGATGTCTCCCCACCAGTCTCCTCTCAGATCTTATCTCAATGTCTTAAGACTAAAGGTGCCTGTCTCATACATTCCAAGGCAGCCTGTTTCCTGTCAGTTGTCATGGCCTTTATTTGAACTCCATCATTTCCCCCTTTTTTATTTTTTAATTTTTTCAGTGAAGATCATAGGAACCATTATATAAGCTAATACAAGGTGACCTCCTGTCACACTTGTCTTCTTCCATAGGCTTTTGTAACTGTGCCTGTCTTAGATTGTCCTCCTCAGAGAATCATACCCATCATTGGCCACCAGCCAAGCCTTTAAGCTCTTACTTGGAAGACAATTTCATTTATATTTATATTTCTTCAGGTTCCTTAAGTGAATATTTTTGTGGCGATAATTAGTATTAAAATCAAGGGGTTATTAGAATACTACTTTCTACTAAATAATATAAAATTAGTTTTTCCTCGCTAAGTTTCTTAACATAAATGAATTTATCTGATATAATTTTTCATTTTTTCTATGAATATGTCATCACTCTACCCTTGAAAAAACAAACAATTAAAATGCATATAACAATAATTCCTAATCCAATCCAAAATGATATTTAAACTGTTTTTTGTTTCCACCAGTGAAATGGATTGATAGCTTTTAAATTTTCAGACAATTGATTCCAAATTCTGCACCAGGGGTTCTTTCAATTCTTTTTGAGACATGCTCAATGCTTTCTTTTGCAATTCTAAAATATCAAAAGAAATATGCTTATATCCAATCAAATGATTCCTTACTTCTTCCCAATCATGTGCAATATTATTATAAGGCAAAGGAGTAACACAAAAAGAACTTTCATTCCAATCACATTTAAGAGCTCTTAACAAGTTTAAATTGTGGATTTGATTACCCAAATGTATAATAGTTGTTTCAAGATCATTCATTCAATTATTCAGTTCCATATCAATGTGAGCCTGGCTATGCCAAATCTCACTTGCATTTTTAAGCCAGTCCTTAACATATTGTTGAGTCTGGACTTCTTGTTGTAGGGCTGTTCAAGTGATGGCTGCAGCAGTTATGATGCCAATCAGTCCCCAAATTCCTACTATTAAAAGTTCAATCAGTCTTTTTGTTCTTTTTAAATAATGGTGGAGGAAATGCCACAGCAACTGGGATTCTGGAGACTGCTGCCAATGTCTGGTCATCCAAACTGGTAACCATAGTCCTTTTCTTCTTCTTGTTATAAAAGGAGTTTGATTTACCTGCAAATAGGAATTCTTAAGACAGGTAAATAAGGAGCAATTGGAGTAGCTAATGTTTCTTTCACCAAAAGTTACTTTTCCAATGATAAAAACTATAAGATCTCATACACATACTGTAAGAAATTGAGTTGATTTTCTTTTTAAACTGGTAATATTAGTTTTACTGCCTTGCCATTCAAAAATTGGGCCAGTTCCCAAAAATAATTTCCACAGATAACTTCGAGTTTTGTTAAGTTTAGTGTCCCATGGTTGCAGGATATATATTCCTTGATTTTACCAATTTATTGAGCTGTTAGTAAATGCTGTATTACCAAAGTTCCAGAAAAAAGGATTACTGTCATTAGTGATTATGGTTGAATTATTAATGAACCAAGACATGGTTGTGTTTTTAATAGACTTTGGTATTCCTATAAGGGCCCAAACCTTTACAATTTCATAGGAATCATTAAACAACACAACTTCTGTAAACCCATGACATATATGCCATTTGTCACTAAGTAATCTGTTTTGAGAGGGACATGTAAGATTTACCATATTTTCAGAAATATACAGTAAAGAAGGAAAAATGAGAATATAAATTCGAGTTTGATTTTTTCTCTGTTAAAACTACACTGTGATTTTTAGGTTACATGCATACGGAACCATATCCAATACAAAGAGGGCAGTTTATAAAAGGTAAAGCTAAATTTTCTATAAATTTTTCTTCTTCTTTTGGCTTTAAGGGTAACCATATATCTATAGGTCCCAGAAAATGGTGAGATTGATTAAGATAAATTGGGTAAGACTCATCATCCCAAGTTAACAGCTCTAAAAGAGGTGGGTTGGTAATGTGTGCCCAATAAGTGTAAGTATGATATGGTATCTTATCTTGACCTAATAATTTACCTATAATTAATCCAATGTGAAACCAGCATGTCCATAGTTTAAGTTTTGGCAGCAACTTCAACTCTAGGCTTGATTCTTCTGGAGGAGATCCACTGCTGTTCCCCTGTTTCTGTAATAATAAGAGCAAAACCTCAGCCCCAGATTTTTACCTCTCCTTTTTCCCAGGTATTGGTTATTTCATTTTTCATTTTCATTCCTTTTATTAGCCTCCCATTGTCTTTGTGCTGCTGTGGAATTAGATATTTTATGTCTATTAAGAAAATTTAAGGTAAGCAATGCCTTAGATAGTTTATCTTTAGCAGATTCTCCTCCATCTCTCCCTTTTTGTATTTGCAACATTAATTTTATTGTTTATAAACAGGGGTTTAACTGTTATATTCCAGTCTTTTATAATATGTGTACATACATTCACATGCTTACCAAACCTGGGGATACACTGATATACATGGCTTATTGTTGGATAAAGTCTTTGACAGATACAAGATGAATGTTAATATGTATATTTAGTTTAATAAACTTACACTGTCAATTCGAGAGAGAAACCTGAACAACATAACCAATTAAAAGATTAAGTTAATAATGAACAAAGTTACAGAATTACAGATAAATAGAGCAGTTATATATATATATACTTACCAATAATTAGCTTTTAGCTGGAAAGTGTTGAATTAGCAACTGATACTAGAGTTTTGGTTGACTGTGTTTAGGATTAATTAATTAGATACTATAGATGCCAACTTGTGAGTATTTTGCTAATTACTGAGGAAGGGGCCAGCCTCCCCAGGAAGGAACACAACACTCCTTGGACAGTATATTTTAAGGTTTATGCATCAGTCCCTGGGAGAGTGGGCAGCTACTCCATGGAAGAATACAACACCTTTTGAAATGTACTTTATCTTTTATAATTTGTTACAAAGCATCCTTGATGTGCTTACTATTTTAGTTTCCATTATTTGTCCTGAAATATGAAAAATGTTAAGATTTACATATACATGTAATAAAATACATTTATGTGTAACATACAAGTTAATAAATTACTTAACTATGCAATGTAGTACATTAAAGTTTTGATTTGTAATTAAGTATGTTATACATAATTCATAACTACAGTAGATTATATAACAACAAAAACTATTAATAAGACTTTTAACCAGCAGACATCCAATGAATAAACTTTTAATTTTATGCATTTAAGATTTTTAGTTGTATGATTAGAACGACCTTAATTTCTTTATTTTGTAGAGTTTGAGGCATAGGTAAAAATAAATTATTACTTCCTATTTGGGCTGTGGGGCAATACATTAACTTGTAATTTTAATACCTGCATTGGTTTGGTTGTTAACATTATAATTAGAATTGGGGCTGTAGCTTAAAATGTTGAATATAAACTTAATTTATTGTTGTTTATTTTACAGAAATGGGAATGTGGGCTGGCTTGAATTATTTAAGAAGATTAATTTTTGGTAACAAACTGATAATATTTGGGACTGCTGCACATTGCAGTGGTGTTATTTTAATTTGCTGTTGTTTACTGTTATGCACTACCCCTGGCAGCCCCTAATGGCTGCTTTCTTTATGTAGTTATAGACTTTTTTTTTTTTTTAAGCAGAGGTGGAGTAAATCATATAAACTTAAGTTAAAGCATCTGTCTTTTGATTTTTAGGCAAAGAGGTAGCTTTTATAACACATATTATTATATTTTAAAATAATTAAAATTATGATTAATAACAGTATATTTTATTTTTTTCTGTTAAAAAGAGCTTTATTGTAAAATTTTAAAGTAAATAGAAAAATAGATTCAAAGAAATTACAAATTTTAAACCAGTCTAAGGATAGGTTAGATTTAATATAATCAATTATAAGAAATAGTATAGAAACAAACATTTAAAAATGCAAGTAATACTTCTAATAGAATAGAAATTTAATTATAACATAATTCTTATTTTTATATTACAGCTCTAACTATTGGACATAATAATCTATAAGAATGAAATAAATTATTGGTTTAGTTATTTAATTTCCATTTAGGCCATAATTTTTTCTGGATCATCACATTCCTATTTGGGAATTCTTCATATCATGTTGGAAAGAATTACAGCAGATAACAATATGCCAACTAATAATTTTATGAGGCATGGAATCTCAAAATCTATTTCAACATTAGTCATGCCATATCATTATTGATCCAGAAGGAATACTTTAATTAATAACTATGCATAATAAAGGGTTAAAGAAAATTGAAGTATCCAAA
>JAQZBX010086876.1:0-12940 GCA_029593785.1 Cabassous unicinctus
TGGCATCTTTCAGCAGAGAGTTCCCTTTCCCAAAACGTTTAGATTCCACAATACTATATTGTAGTCAACAAGGAGGCTGTATCTTTTCATGCCATACCTGTCATAACGCGTATTTCAAACTTCTGTCACATCACACTCCCTTACTCTGCTTTTCTGGGGATGGGAAGAAGAATCAATCTTTGGACTTTTCCTTAAGTCGCTTTGCTGTGTCTCTAAGAGAGAGGAATTTTCTTTACCCTGTAAGCTTCCTAAGTGGGAATGGAGAGCAGTGCTTCACAGCAGGCAGAACACAGATTTAGGTCAGAAGGTGCTAAATGGCAGCCTCTACCAGTTAAGTTTCTTTTGCACAAAAAAAGGAGACAGTAAGGCTTCTCAGCCATGACACTATTGACATTTGGGGCCAGATAATGTTTTGGACCTTGTGGGATGTTTGGCAGCATCCCTGGCCTCTACCCACTAGATGCCAGTAGCACCCCCTTCCCCTTCTAACAGCCAAAGTTGTCTCCTGGGAGCAAAACTGACCCCAGTAGAGAACCCTTGCTCTAGCTGCTTTAAGCAGAGAGGGCTCTATTTAGGAGAATGAGATGCTTTCAGACTGCCCTGGAGGTATGAGAGCGAGGCTGGAGCACACCCAGAACCAGCCTTTCTGAGGCTCTGCCAATTACTGGGTGCCCTGTAAGAAGGAGTCCCTTAATTCTTTTTATTTTTTAAATTGTGGTAACATATATAAAACATAAAATTTGCCACTTTAACCATTTTAAGTGTACAATTCAGTGGCATTAATTATATTTACAATATTATGCAACCATCACTACCATCCATTGCCAAAGATTTCCTATCAGCCCAAACAGAAATTCTATACCTACTAAACAGAAACTTCCCACTCTCTTCCCTCCAGGTTCTAGTAACCTCTAACCTAATCTCTGTCTCTAGGAATTTGCTGATTCTAGAGATTTCATGCACGTGGAATTATATAACATTTGTCCTTTTGTATCTGACTTATTTCACTAAGTATAACTCTTTCAAGGTTCATCCATGTTGTAGCATGTATTAGTAATTAATTCCTTTTATGGCTTAATAATATTCCATTGCATGGATATACCACCTTTTATTTATCCATTCATCTGTAGATAGATACCTGGGTTATTTCCACTTTTTGGCTATCGTGAATGATACTGTTATAAACACTGCTGTACAAATGTCCACTCAATTCCCTGCTTTCACATCTTTGGGTAATATAACTACAGGTGGAATTTCTGAGTCATATGGTAATTCTTTGTGTTACTTTTTGAGGAACTACCAAACTGTTTTCCACAGTGGCTTGAATCAGTTTATATCCTCACCTTCAATGTATGAAGGTTCAGGAAGGGAGGGATCATGCGTGTAGAATGCTACTGAGATGCAGAGTAAGCTGACTGAGCACTGGTCCTTCCGTTTAGCAACATGGAAGAAGGTGGTGACCTTGAATAGTGGTTTAAATGGCATACTGAGGACAAAAGTTGGGTTAAAATGGGTTCAGTAAGTTCAAGAGTGAAGGGGATTTTTATGTAATATTTATGTAATCTAAAGCTTCTTTAAAATTAAAAAAGTTAATTATTAAAAAAAGAGTGAAGGGGATGGAGTGAAGAAGTAGAGACAAGGAATATGGACTACTCTTTCAAGGAATTTTGCTATAAAAAAGAGTGAGATGTAATCTAAGCATCTTTAAAAAAAAAAAATTAAAAAAAAAAAAGAAGCACGAGAGAAATGGAGCAAGAGCTAAAGGGGGATGTCAGGGTCAAAAGAGGGTTTTCCAAAGATGGAAGAAAACCTGGCCAGTCGTTTGCCCATAGGAAACATTAGGAGAGGGTGAAGAACTAGATGATGCAGGAGAGAGAAAGAAGGCACAATTGATGGATAGATGTCCCAGAGCAAGGGAGCGGGGACAGGGGTCATCTGTATCTGAGGACAGTTCAGCCACGTAACAAGAAGGAATGCAGAGAATATGAGTGCAGACTCAGGACGATCAATAAATTTGATGGCAGAAGGATGGGGAAGGTCTCCTCTGAGTGCTTCCATTTTCTCAGCTAGATTAGATACAGTATTAAGTGAGAGTGAGGAATGATGAGTTTGTGATCCCTGTTAACCAAGCAACAAAAAAGATTAAGTCCTCAGATAGTAGGCAGCCTGCTGTTGGAGCATGCCCCACCCCCTCCCCACACCGTCTTCCAATGCAGAATGCTTGTTGGACATGCACTTGGGGACTCCACCTCTGGCCTTACCCAGGGTCATGGGCAGTGCATGCCCAGTACTCACTTGCCCATCAAATATCCCTCAGGAGCCCTGGATCTGCCCCTGGGGTTAATCTGCACTAAGAAGGGAGGTCACCATGAGGTCCCAGTAGAAAGAAGCTGCACCCTTGATGTCTGCTGGATATGAACTGAAGTGAAGTCTGTGCAACTACAAAATACTCAGTGCTGCCACTGGCTCGCTCTTTTGTACGAATTAGGAAAAGGTGCACTGGCTGATTGGACACAGCCTCAGGTGAGAGCCAAATAAAAAATCCTGTGTCTAAAGAAGAGGATTTGCTGGGGGGAAATGCACTGGAATCGTGGCTATTCATGGATGGGGATAATATGGGTAACTTTTCTTTCACCCTTTCATGGCTATTGGAAATCTTCGGTAAATTTCTTTTTTCAGGTATAAGGCTTAGATCAAATTTTCAAACCATAACTCAGGAATGCCAAGGGTTTCACAGACCTCCTCCCACGATATCCAGGAAGGCTGACTGGGAGGGGGGAAAGCAGACACAGGGAGGGGCTGGGGAATCCAATCCCCACCTTGGATCCCATTGGTTTAATTCTGCTTTAATCTGTTTTATCTCTTTGTCTTGGAAATTCATGGGGCTAGATCATTCCTAAGGATTGTGCCAAACTAATCATTCTGTACTTGGGTGTTATCTATACATTGTTGATAACAATGATTACAGTGGCTGATTTTATCTGAGCAGTTTTCCACAGAATTTCATGCAGGATCATGTCATAAGTGCCTGGGAGAGAGATTGCTTTGACAGGTTCCTGGTGAGAGGGGTCAGTGGGTACCATATGGCCTGAACTTGAAGGGGCTACTCTGGAAGCTTCTGGAAAGAAAAGAATTTTGGCCAGATTTACCATAAAATACAGGGACTCCATGACTTGTGCAATGACCCCAAATTGGGAGTGGTCCACTTCCTGAAATAAGATGCTAATGAGATGAGGCTGTGTTTGCCTAAGGGACCCACCGCCATTTTCCTTTGAGTCATGTTCCAGGCATCCACCCCTGGACATCAAAAAGGATGAAACAATGTAGCAGTTAAAAATGCAAGTCTCCTTGCCATTGCTCAGGACATAAAAGCCTCAAGCAGGGGAGGGAAAGGATCTCAATTATGTAGAGTTCCTTTAAGGACAAATAGCTTGTATTGTCAGCATTAATTAGCAGTTGTTCCCAGCATGCAATCCTCTGGACACCTGCCTAGTGTAAGCATGAGCACAGCAGAGGGGTAGGCAGCCCCCTCCCCACCCACTACACTTCTGTGATGGGACAGAGCCGAAAGAGAACGTCCGTCAGCAGTAAGTGTGGGGAGACACTGGGTGATATGCAATGCTTGCGATCAGGTGTACTCAAGTGCCTCCCTTCTTGAGGTGAGCCAGGCTCTGATAAAGGAGGAATTAGCAAAAGAAAGGTCATCATGTGGGTGGCTTAGCTCTGTCCTCTATGTCATTCATCCACAAATGCCAAGTGAGCTGTACTCTGAGCCAGGAACCTTGCCAGCCCTGGGGGAGATGGCAGGGAATGAGACAAAAATCCTTGCCTTCAAACAGTGTATTGTCACCAAAACTACGTACCAGGAAGAATGAAGCATCGATGCCAGGCAGAGCAGCCAGCTCGCAAGCAGCTAGGGGGCTGCATTTGGACCAGGCATTTTGTCTGGTTCCTATGGTTGGGTTTGGAGGAAGTTTTATTGTTTTATTTAATTCGAGCCAACATCTAAAAATTCTGAAATTTCTGGCTTCCAAAATGTGGAAGCCATAGTAACACTGGCCCTAATTACTGACAGCAACAATCAGCAGAAACTGAGAGGTGGCTGTCCCTTTCAGAGTGGGTCAGCTCCTTGCTCCGAGCCCTTTTGCTACACTTACCTTTTCCACTCAACCTATCTGGCTGCAGCCCTGGGTCATGGGCCAGAATTCTGGCTGACAGGTATTGCACCTCCTCCATGGGAACCCCAACCCCTGCCTGAGTCCACTTTCACATGTCCTCTTTGATTTTGTTAATATTCAAGTATTAATTGAACAGCTACTGAGAACCAGACCCTGGGCTAGACACTCGGAGCTATGAAGACTAATAAGCACAATTCTTGCCTTTCCTCAAAGAAGGTTTCCTGGAGGAGATGATTCAGGAGAAGGGGAGAGATGAGGCTGGAGGTGTGAGCATGAGCCGTGGGGGCTCTGCTAGAGCAGGGTTTGGTTTCTTTCTTAAAGACCAGCAGTGCTCAAGCTTCAGTGCACACCAGAATCCCCTAGAGAGTTTCTGTTGGGGAGATCTGGGGTGACGCCTCAGAAGTTGCACTGCTAGCAAGTTCCCAGGTGCTGCTGTGCTGCTGGTTTGGGGATCATCCTTGGGGAACCACTGTTTAGACACTGGGGAACTATGGTGAGTTCTCTACCTCTCCTCCAGCTGGCCTGGCTGTAAACTTAGTGTCTAAGAAAAACAAAAACATCTTTGGCCATATGAACTGTGTCCAGGCCTGCTACTGGACTGCTGCTTCGGTGATTTGGAGTCAGGTCACCTGGCAGTGACTCCAGTGCATGGATCATGCTTTTTCCTCAGAAACCACTGGCCCAGAAATTTGTGCTGCCAGAAAGCCAGGCATGGACGGGCCTCCCTGCTACGTATGGCTTTGGAGCAGGACAGAGGCCAGCACTGAGCTGGGCTGGGGACTGAGAATGACACAGGAAAAAAAATGTGTAACGAAAGGAGCCTGCAGGTAGAAAATGGATGTGTTAGTATCAGGGAAAACCTCCAGGCTGGAACCTCCTCAGGTGGGAGGCGATGCAGATAGTAGGGAGCCTTTGGAGATCCTGGAGGAAATGAAAATGTGGGCATCTGCACAAAGCTGGGAGTGAGCGCCTCCTGAAATAGTGTGTCTTGGCTGCCTCTCTGCCTTCACCCTGGCCCTGGCCCTGGACAGAAACATAAGCTTTGGAGTTAGACAGAACTGATTTGAGTCCCAGTTGGTCAGGAAAGGGAGTAACCTCTGTGGTCTGGATTTCTCATCTCTAGACTGTTGGCAATAGCAAGGTCCTGTAAGCATTAAATGAGATAACACATGAGGAGCCAGATTTAGTGCTTGGAACATAAAGAGGCTTCCTACCTACATATAATAAAGACAATAACCACTGCTGCACTCCTACTGTGTGCCAAGCATTAAATTTCTCGCTGGAAATGCCTCAACTAATTTACTCGTTATGGCAATTCACTTGACTCTAAGTTCCATGAGGGCAGGGACCCGGACTGTCTTTGCTTTGTCTCCTATGCAGTCATGCCAGAGACACACAGTAGGTGCTCAATAAAGGCTTGTTGACTGACTGTTTTTTTTTGGGGGGGATCCCTGTCTCTGGAATGTAGACAGTGCTATTGGCCAGGGAGAAGGGCTAGGGGAGACCTTAGATCTCGGAGGAAGATAAAATACAAGAATTGTTGTTTGTCTCAGGAGAGGCCAGAGGAGGAGTTGCTTTTGATAATTAAACCAGTAGCAGTGAAAAAGAAGAGGAGCAGGGATTTTAAGGGAACATTTTTAACTTAAAAAAAATCTGGTTTCTTGGGACAAGATCTAAATGTGAACTGAAGCCTGATCTACTGAGGCTCTGATTTATTAAATTGACAAGTATGTATTGAGCACCTACCATGTATTCACTGTACATGCACACACACACACATACACAGTGTATACATAGTGTGTTCACTATATATATTGTAGTGGGAAGGGTTTGAGAGTCAGAGAGGCCAAGGTTTGAAATCCTGACTTAACCTTAAGTGTGGTTCCTTAGCCAAGTCTTTCTAAGCCTCAATGTCCTAATTTCTTAAATGGTGCTGTCCTAAATACAGGCCCATAACAACAAGAAATAAATAGAATAAACACTTGCTGAGCACCTACTAAGTTCCAGGCACTATAACAGTGCTTAATATTCATTAACCTACTAAATGACTTATGAATTACACAGAGTTCTACTGACTTTATTATTGGGATCTATTAGTTATGACTCAGACAAAGCATTCGTGGCTCTTACTAGTACTAATAATCATTACCGTCATTGATCCCTGCTGTATCATACCCTGTGCAAAGCACTTTGTTCCACTTAACATTTCCATTCATCAATTTCATAATGTGTGATTCTGTTATAACTGTTACTATAACTCTTCTGGGCTTATTTGTTACTAGGCACAGCAAAGTTCCTGAATATTGCAAGCACTCAGTAAATGGTGCCATTACTCTTCTTCATAAGGTTCCTTTGTTTAATTTCACATACAACATCTTATCTGAACACTCATAACTAACCTTGGAGGTGCGTTGAGCAGGGATTATATTATCCCTTGGTTATTGAGAAGGAAACTGAGACTAAAGGATTTGCTCTAAACCTAAACACTCAAGGTTGGAGGACTCAAGAGCAGTACCAATTAAAAAAAAAAAAAAAAAAAAAAATCCCAACACTTACTTATAGGATTCTGATCACAAAAGGAAAAAATGTTGATGGAAAGTAGAGAAGGAAAGACTGGAGTGTCTAGTTTGTTTTTACCCAACGGATACTATAGGTTTTTAACTGGTCATGTTTCCTTCTTCCGGTTGGTGACTAGAAAACTAAGAACCAAAGTTGGCTTAACTCCAGCAACTGTATGTTTGCATTTGTTAGGTTGAACCATATGAAGTTGCCTTTATTTTTGACCTAACAAAAATGGTAATTTCATGTGGTTCAGCTTCAGATGTACCGCTTGCCACTCTCCTGCCTCAATCTTACTTTCTTACCTTTATTTTCTCTTTGCCTCTTCTCTCCCACTGACTTTTTAAAATCTATTTTATTTTTTCTATTTGTAAGCTGCCTTATCTTCTCTTTTGGAGCAGCACAGAAATAGAAAATAAAATCACCTGTCACTCCACTACCAGAGATAACCACTGTGAGCATTTTTGTATGTTTCTTTTCAGTATTTTTCTCTGCATATTGACATACATCTTAAAGCAAGCCTGAAAAGAGGCTATAATTATGTCAGTCTGTGTTCTGTTCCTTCAGCATTTCTCCCTTTAAACCTGTTCTTTGAGTTGAAGTCTGGTGCTTTCCCATGACTATGTGATACAGGACCTGGCGTTTCTTAATTTCTGGCCACATCTCAGGGGATAGATGGATTCTCTGTCAGTGGGCTTGACAGAACAATCTAAAATTATCAGTGCAGCCACAGGCCCTCAGAATAGGCTCCTAATGACTGCAAGAGTTCAAGGTGGTTTTGTTCAGGTGTTATTTTTAGAGACACTTTCTCAGGCTTTTATGATGCCATCCACTTTGTGCCTCCTTTTTGCTGCAAGGCCAGGAAAGAGAGTTCTGCATATTTAACGCATGTCTGTCCAGGCTGTCGGCTGCTGGCCCCTGGCCCTGGGGGTTGGGTCTTGAGCCAGCAGACCCAGAACACAGCTGCCTCCTCCAGGCCCAGCCTTGACATCCGGGAGCCACGTGGGCAGCATCCGCCATCCCTACCTCCGTTCTGGCTTCAGCTCCTGGCAGAATCTTTCTGCTAGGAAATTTGGAATGAATGGGACAGGGCTGGGGCTTTTCCCATGGGTCTGAATTCCTTAGTTTTCTCAGGCCTGGTGACTCAGAGGGTGGGGCACTGAGCCGAGGAAGAGAAATGAGAACTGGGTATCTCCCAGGGAAGAGCGTCCTCCCTCGCCAATCTGGAGCCTCTCTCTGCTACTTCTACTTTGTAAAGAATGCCAACCCCTTTGATTTAATTAGGACACTGGCAGGAAGATGCACTAGAAGGCCCAGAGGACAAAACACACGTGCCAGGATTTGGCCCCCCAAGAATATATTCAAGGCCAGAGGATGGAAATTTGCAGCCTGTAGCCCAGTCAGCCCAGAGACAAAAGGAGGGACATTTGGGGAGGCCAAGTCGCTTTCAGGGTGCTGGATCTCTAGGAAATAGGTCATTTGAGAAGGAAACAGTATGAGCTGTTTAGGTGGGCAAGATGTCTAAATATCTTTCTCTGTGAGGTGTTAAAGTGGAGTGGGATAATGCAGGTGGTCGGTCGAGGCGGGAAGCATTTCAGGAAGGAGAGAGAGGTGGGTGCCCCCGTGCAGGCATGCCACCTCTCACCTGAGCTCCCTCCGGTGCCTGCCTCAGGCCACCGCTGGTGTATTCCTTCTAGACGTGTTATGTGCATGATAGTAGGTACCAAAGGTGTGGAGTTTGTGCTGGCCTAGAGGTTATTCTAAATTGCCTATGCATTTCAGCAGCTTTTCAGGTAAGCGCAATGAACGTAGATACCTGACAAAGGTTTTAAACGTGGTTCTTGTCCTTGTCAATGCAGAAACACTTTTTTTTTTTTTTTTTTTTGGAGTTACCAGGGCTGGGTATTGAACCCGGGACCTTGTATGTGGCAAGCTGGCTCAACCACGCGGCTACACCAGCTCCCCACAAACACATATTTGATAGAAATTGTCAATACAGACTGTCCACCCCATGTTCACAGGGTAATAGAACAGGGTAGTATGCACAAGTATTGTTATATGGCTGCGGTCCAAATATTTATCATATTGGCTGCCTATATGTAACTCCTGACAGTTACAAAGGCTTTGTCTGTATGTGATCTTACTAAATTTTCATCACCTGTGAGTTACGCAAGGTTGGTCTGAATATTGTCCCCATTTAACAGAACACTGAAGCTCAGAGAGCTCAGGTGGCTTGTCCAAACTATTAAGTGATGGAACTAAATGGAGGTGGGGTGGATTAAATTTTTAAGTCTCTTTTTTTTCTGATTCCAAAATGAGCGTGTGTGGGTATCTATATCTGTATAAGTAAATAATTTAAGCAATACTGAAATACTAAGTCTCACCCTCAGATTACCCCTGCTAAGTTTGTTCTACATCTTCCAGTCTTTTTTTCTACCCATATAAAACCTACACCTATTCTCCACTCTTTCAATGGTACCCCCACTGGCTCCTAAAGAGCTTGATATAAGGATTTGATTATGTATTTATGAAACAATAAATATATCATTTAGGTTATGTTACAGCATTGTAAATACATTTCAGTGTCAAAAAGGTGGTGAAGATATTGAGTTTGAAGTTGTTAGACATGTATTTAGATTATTCCTAATTGCTTGCCACTATAAACATTACATTTGGAAATATCTAATTAACCAAATATTTTAAGGAGAAGACCATTAGGTACTCTAGGAGCTAAGGCAAAAGGGATGACCATTGTTCAGCAATATTGACACTTTGCCAACAGCGACTTTTTTTTTTGCCATAGCTTCACCAACGTTGGGGTTTATGACATATCTATATCTATATCATCTATATCTATATCTATATCTATCTGTATCTATCTATATCTATACCTTGTTTTTTTGGTAGTTTAATCAACACAGCCTTGCACATGTTTGAGTATGAGCTGTCCTAAGGGCTGCTGGGGGATCTTTCTGTGCAGACCCTGTGCTTGGGAATCACTCTTTTGGCATTTTCTTCCCAAGCTTGGTGGACCCAGATCCGCAGAGAACAGAAGGGAGATCTAGGTCTCTGGAATGGTTTTCAGACTTGAGTTCAGAACTGTGAGTTCCTCCTTAACATTTTTTTTTTTTTTTACTATTTATTTTATGCATCATCAATTAGCTTTAAATAATGTGATCAAATTATATAGTCTGATACCTGATCTCTTCCTGAGAACTTTAAATCCCCAGGAATAAAAATGTTTAGATCGAAAGCAAAAAGCAGGCTATGTCTGCCTTTAAAGATGAGCAAGAGTTCCTGAACAAAGAAGTTGGCTGGCCGGGCAGGAGCTGCCAGGGGACATGGTGCCCAGGTCCCGTTTTACCCTCTAGCTGCCAGCTGCATGCACAGAACATCGGGCGCCCCTCCAGGGCAGGCCTTGGCCATCACCAAGGCCTCCTCACTGGCTGGGGAGTTTGGGAAAGTCAGGGACCCATTTATTACTGCAAGATTCAGGGAGCAATTTGGACCCCAAATCCCAATCCCTCAACCATTTCTTCAAAGGCTTGTTTTAATTGGTGAAACAGTTTTAGGAGAGGAGAATTCATATATTCCTTCATGTCTTTGTTTAACAAAATGTTTGAACCCATCTGTGTGCCAAGCACTCTTCTGAGTCCTGGGGATGGAGCAAAAGACAAGCCTGACACACTCTTCCTCTGAGGAATGTTTGCCCTAGTGGGAAAGACATGCTATAAACACACAACGCCGGCACGATAATCTCAGAGTGACTTAAGTGCTGTGAAGGAAATAAAAACAGGGAAATGCTCAGTGAAGGTCTCTGTCAAGCCTGAATGATAAGGAGGAGTGTCCGTGTGAAAATCTGGGGGAGAATGTTCCAGGCAGAGAGGATGGCAGTAGCAAAGGCCCTGGGGGTGACAGTGTCAGAGGCAGGAAGGTCAGTGTGGCCGGAGAACGGGAACCTGAGGGGAAGCAGGGCTGGGAGGCTCACTGAGGAGCTAGGCAGGGCCCAGAACACGGAGTTTGAGGCCTGGGGAAGGTGTCTGGGGCTCAGACAGATGGGGAGCCACAGGTGGGTCTTGGCAGGCAAATGAAAGTGGACCGTAGGGGGTGGGGGTGAAAGCACATAGGAGGAAGTTGACACAGGCCCACCCTGTGGGCTCTGGGAAGGCAGGGACTGGAATGGTGGTGACCCACCGATACCTACAGGGGAAGCCTCGGACCAGGTGATCCAAACCACACTGGTTACCCCAGGCCCTCTGTGTGACACTAGCTTGTTATGCTTGTTCCTGTTTGGTTTGTCCTTGTAAAGCACTGAGTTTAGTGCCAATGGCCTCAACTAGGTAGAATCTAGGCCAATTCTATGCCTCGTAAGGAAGAAAAAATTCCCTGATTACTCAAAGTAGGTGTTATTAAATCTAGGCAGTAAAGCAGGTCTATAAATAGACCATCAAACCCTTTCAGGCTTATGTACTCTTGCTTTACACACAGTTTTAATGGCTGTGTTAGTTGAATGAATAAATGATGTGCCTGATTTTCTTAATCCACAAAAGAATAGGAATAGCAAAAATAATGAAAATGATGATGGTGGTGGTGATAAAGCAGAGGAGGTTACTGCTGGATATAACATAGCAAAGAGCTTATGAATGGCTGATCTTCCAGCACTGAAACAAGGAAAGAAACAGAAAAATTATATATTAAAAAAATGCACCCACATGAAAAATTTAAAAGCACAGCTTTCTCAGCCCATTTTGCACAGGAAAAAATACAGCTCTGAGATATGTAAGGAATTATGGGACAGTCATTGGATTTTATAAAATGATCATAGGTCATCTGGAGGTTCAGTTAAATTCAGTTTGCTCCTAGCAGGAAAATGCGAGTGTCTTCTATGGTAAAAGTTTTCTACAAAATTGGTTAAATACTTTTGTGGCACTTAAAAAAAGGCTAAGCTTAATCTGGAGAATTTACCTACAGGCAACTCTAATTTTCAGATGGCAGCATTATAGGGAGACAGCATTGCATTTGGGTGAAAGCACAGATGCTGGAGCCAGACTGACTGGATTTAAATCCTGGCTCTGCTACTCACTGCGTGACCTCAGGCAAGGGACTTAACCTCCCTGTGCCTTGGTTTGCTCGTCAATAAAATGGGGATGATAAAATTACCTCACAAGATTGCTTGAGGATTAAATGAGCCAATAGGCAAAATACTCTTAGAACAGTGTCTGGTGCAGAACAAGCAATATATGTGTGTAAGCTGCTACTGCTGCTGGCAAATATTTATGGGATAGAGACAGTAAGTGGTGGAGCCAGGATTCAAAATCATTTGTATAACCCAGTGCTTCCCCTCTTCACTGTATCTCCTATACCATTCATTTCATAAAACCCTTTAATTGTGAAATATTAATAGAGGGAAAAAAAGTACATAGAGGTAAGTACAGCTCAGGGATTTATCACAAAAACAAAGCACGACAACCAAGGAGGATATTGTCAGCACCTCACGGTGCCCCAGGGCTCCCTCAATCCTCCCTCGTGCCCCAAAAATTGATCACTACCTGACTTCTATGGTGATCTTGCCCTTGCTTCTTTTCTTCAGAGTTTTACCATTTTAAGCATGCATTCCTGAACACAGAGCTGGTTTTGGAATTTTATACTTTTGGAAGCACACAGTATGAATTCTTTTGTGTTTGGCTTCTTTGACTTACCATTACGGATGTGAGATCTATCCTTTTAGTTCTATGTAGCAATAAATCATTCACTTTCATTGCTGTCTATTATTTGCTCACTTTTGACCTACAAAAATGCCAATTTCATGGTAGTATCCTATTGTATGTGCTCCACAATTAATTTTCCATTCTATTAATGGAAATAGGCATCTGAGTTGTTTCTGGGGTTGTGCTGCTTTGGACATTCCTGAGAATTCCTTTTGGTGAACATCTGTACATATTTCTCTTGGGTACGTGCCTCGGAGTGGACGTGGTGGCTCGGAGGAAACGCATATGTTTGGTGGATGCTGCCAAGCTATTTGTTCAGATTACTTGTACCAATTCAAACCAGCAGTGTATTGGAGATCCCATTCCTCACCCTTTCTAACACTTGATATTGTCACTATTGGTTTTTTTCAAATTAGCCATTCTTGTGGGTGGATAGTGGTCTCTTGTGGTTTAATTTGCACTGCAGGGAGCCAATGTGGCCCAGTGGTTGAGCGC
>JAQZBX010086877.1:0-12939 GCA_029593785.1 Cabassous unicinctus
TTTTTTTTTTTTGGCCCTAAGGGTGGGGCTCAGCCATCCGTGTTAACCATCACAGGCAGGCTTAAAACTCCTGAATCTCTACCATTCAGTCCATGCCGTCAATCTGCGCAGATAGATGTCCCAAGCTTTTCACTCCACGTGCCTACAGCACAGACCCCCGGGCAGGACCCCTTCCACAATCCACTGTGCTCTGGGAGCTCTCAGTGAGTGCCTTCCTAAACCAACGCCATCTTCAAGGGATTCTCCCTTTAGAATATTTCTAGTGCTAGTTCTGATTAGGAATTCCATCCCTAAATTTCACCCTTTCTCAAGCATTCATGAACTCTACAGATTTTAAGAGAAATTTCTTTCTTTGTGGAATAAATATCGAGTTGTGTCTAAGAGACAAGGACAGTCGAGGCAATGAATCTACAGTGCTGTAACCCAAAATCCCCAACAATCAGAAGATAAAGAATATAAGCAAATAAAAACATAATCATATTAAAAATCAGCTGATTACAGGTGTTTAATGGAAAAGAAAATTGACCTATATGTCAAGCCCTCAAAATTAATGCATGTAACTATGAACCTAATTCTTCAAAAATTGAAAATTGCAAGTTACCATACATTCCAAGGGAAGGGGGAGGGAAGAATAGGTGAAACATAGGGCCTTCTTAGTGCAGTGGAATTGTTACACATAATCTTGCAATGACAGATGCAGGCCATTATACATTTTGTCAAAGCCTATTAAAGTGTACAGTGTGCAGTGTAAATGATAATGTAAACCATTGATCAAGGTTAGCAACAACGCTTCAGTATTTGTTCAAAAATTGTAACAAATAAACCATAGTCAAGTAAGATGTTATTAATAGGGGAAAATGTGAGAGGGGGAGGAGTTGGGTTATATGGGAATACCCTAAATTTTCCATGTGACTTTTTTGTAAATTTAAGTGCCCTTGAAAATAAATAAAAACAAGACCCAGGGGAAAAAGAAAGAATATATCCTAATATAAGCATAATTATATTACAAATCAGTTGATTACAGTTGCTTTAAGGGAAAGAAAGCAGGTAAAACCAGAGTGAAGTGAGCATACTATTTTTCACTTGGATTTCAGGAAAGACCCATATATGATGTGAAATTTGAAGAGGCCACTCACGGAAGAGAATGCAGGAGACATGAGGATTTAAGATGAAGTTTGTGACAGGAAGAGAGAACATCCAGGGGAATGACCCTAAAAAATGACTTGTTTCAAATTTTCAGGGTGAACAAGGCAGCCAGTGTAGTAGGGAAATGAATAAGAGTACAATGAAGAGAGATGGATTCATAGAAGGCTTACAAACAAGGCAGCCTTGTTGTTGCTGAAACTTCAACTCAGGGAACCCTTTATCCATATGGTAAACATCTCACATTTCATTAATTTGCTTGCAAAGCTATCCCACCAAATAGAATGGAACCAGTCTAATTGCCATTTGTAGGAATGTGTACAGACTCTGCTTTATAGGAGACAACTACTGGAATATATGACCTCAGATACCCTTTCTCTGAAGAATGTTCACAACCCATGAAACACGCACATCACACATGCACACACACACACACACACACAGAATGCACACTTTGGCATCTTAGAGCCAAATTAACACCATGCTCTTCTCACACCCAGCCACACTGATTATCCCAGGAATAAATACAATCCAAGCTGACAATATTATATCTTCTATGCCCCAAATATCTGAAATTTCAGCTGACAAGCCTTCCTTGGATATTTTAAAGTGTTGCTCCCTTTTGTTATGGTCACTTTCTGCTCTTTGTTTAAATAAACATAAAAATATGCTCAATAATGAGAGAGGAAGGTATTAACAGGACTTGATGGAAAAGGAAAGATATGAATTCAAGTATTACCTGAGAAACTGTGATGAAGAAACCCTTCTTTGATTCCAAAGGCATTCCATGTTCAGTTATATATATGCCCTTGAAGCCAAGAAAAACTAAATAAAGATAAAAGAGCAATTCATCAAAAAAACAAAGGTAGTGATAGCTTTTTACAATGACAAGACACTTTACAGATTGAACACTCCATGAATAAAATGACCAATGGGAATAAATAAATATCTCACAATTGAAAATATATAAGAAGTTAAAAAAAAAGTTGGGATTTTTGTGGGTGAAGCATTTGAATTCTTTTTAAATTATATTAAATGCAAAATTTTTGTACTTAGATAAATGTAATTTTGAATCTCAGCTGTGTGATATATTAAGTGGTAAACATTGAACCTTAAATTTTTATATATATAGTAAACATTATGGCATCCATCCTCCTATGAAATTTAGCAGACCTAATCAATACATGTGAAACCTTCAGCATCACTCCATCCTCTTGGCAAAGAATTGATTATGACTGCTAATGAGAAAAGGCACATTTTTCTACTAATTCTCAAATGCCTCATTATTTCTGCATCTCTCAGACTCTATTCAACAGTCCTATTTCAGTTCCTCAGCATAACTTCCAGCAATTGCATACTGGAAACTATTCTAGATTATGAAAAGAATAAAGGCAACCTGTGGTCCAAAGCAAAGAAAAATACTTTCCAAATTATGACAGATAGTGATGCAATTTCAAAGACAGATCTTACCAGAAAAGGCCAAAAGACACAATAAGGAAAACAGATATGAAATACAGGTGGCAAGAAGTGTAAAATGGTGATCTATTAACTCAATGGAAGCAGAAATTTCTAGGTTTGAAGAGCAATGAGAGAACCATCATATGTAACACTTAAGGGTGTTCACACATTCCCACAAACACGTCTAAACAGACATAGAAGAACTAAGTGACAAATGGCAAAGTTAGATAAAAACTTGCAGGTCTTTGAAAGATTATTTCTAAAAAAAAGATAAGGAAGAAACTTAGGACCTAGTATATTAAATTAAAGAATTGAATAAACAATTCACAGTGGGGAAAGAAAATGACCGATTAAAATATATTAAACTTCACCTATAGAAGAATAATTGCCAAGTAAATGTTGTAGTATATCCCAATCCCCCCATTAAATCAAAATATCCTTTTTAGTTTAATACCCAGTGTAAGAGAATATGCCTTGAGAAATGCTGTTGCAAGGAAATATCTAACTCAATTGGATATTTCCCATCATTTCAGACACTTACTTAAATATACCTCATGTGAAATGTTAAAGCAATGCCTAACTTCACTTCATATTCTGCCACTGGTAATACTCCATCTCCTTATTCCTATTTAACTGCAAACCTCCTTTTGCAGATATTCTGCTTTACCTGGAAGTGCTTTATTCCTGAAATTCCCTTTCTAAATGGGCTTCCATTCCCATCTCTTAGTCATCTAGAATGAGCCCTGAATTGCTGATTCAAATGGACACTTCCTTCTTAAAATAATAATGTTCATTAACTTAGCCAGTGGGGAAACATGTACAAGGATCTCTCAGCTCTGGGCTAGGCTGGATTGGCTCCCAGATAAGCTCAAGTTAAAGCTCTTGGCTTCTGTCTACCCTGACCTGCAGGATCTACTGGGGTCGCTGACTCACCTGTATGGAATCTGAAGAAGGTCTTTCTGAGGAAGTTTGAATTCTTCCTTGGGTGGTTGCGAATGGAGAATGAAGATCTATCCCAAAAATAAGACAGCAGGAAACAGTCAGGCATTAGTCCCTGAACCAGATTTAGGACCCCCAAATTAAACAACCATGTGCTTTCCAGCCCAAGTGTGCACAAGATAAAGGATGACAGCAGAGAAGATATTTTCAGCTTTCCTCTGTCTGCTCATTGAGCAACTTTCCCTCTTGTTGCTTCAACCCTTGAACAATCATTTCCCTGTGGGACACTGGTCTGAACAGAATGAAAGTTTTTCTTAATTATTCTCTGTTGTCCAAACACCAGGTTATGAGTCAGGGGAATCCAGGATTTATTATTCCTTTTCCAAGAACTCTCTTGTTTTCCATACTTCTAACCTGGTAGAAACTTACCACATCCATTGAATTAAAATTTATTTCAAAAGTTAACACTGCGGGTGCCATCCCAAAAGACTAGGGCTCTTTGTTCTCCAAAAAGGCTGAGGATACAGGCATAGTAGTTGCCATCAGAAAATTACTCTTTTCCTTTTCAACAAAATGGAGAACTCTATTCACTTGACATAAAACCATGGATACTACACATCTTTAGTTCATTGTGCTAGTCCAATACAGTTAAGAATATTATGCTTGTAACACAAATAAAGATCTGAAATTTATTCCATCATATAGAAAATGATTGCTTAATGCTAAATCTAAGAAATATATTTAGAGATTTTTATGTACCACGTATCTAATTGTGATTGTCTCATTTAATTTCCCCCATATCCTTAAAAATGCTCAATTAATTTAGTTAATAGATCCAGTATAATTTACTTTTATAGACTAAAAAGAAAACTAATATATATATTAATTTTTATTGTAGAAATATAAATACAACTCAAAAATTTGCATTTTATCCTTTCCTAGTGTACAATTTAGTCATAAAAATGAATTCACAATATTGCAATAAAATTAATATACACTACCTAAAGTTTACTCACCTCAAACAGAAAATCTGAAACTTTAAAGCAATAATATTCCATTCCCCTTGCCTCAATCTCTTGGTAAAAGTGTAATCTACAATTTTTTCTATGAATTTTCTTCCTCTAATTTTTTTACATGAGAAGGATCATAAAATATTTCTATTTGTATCTGTATTATTTAATCCAGCATGATATATTCAAAGTTTATTCATGTAGAATCAGGTAAGAGATCTTCATTCCTTTATTTTTTCAAGAAATTTTATTGAGGTGAAATACACTTAACATAAAACTAACAATTTTAAAGGGAACAATTAAATGACATTTCATATATTCACAATGAGGTGCCATGACCACATTTATGTAGTTCCAAAATATTTTCATCACCCTTAAAGAAAATCTCAGACACATTAATCCTTTACTCCCCATTCTCTCCATTCCCTAGACCCAAACAACCAGCAATCTGTGTTTTGTCTCCATGTATTTATCAATTTTGGATATGTCTTATGAATAGAATCATATAATATTTTACTGTTTGTGTCTCGCTTCTTTCACTTAGCATAATGAGTCCAAGAATCATCAACTTTCTAGCATTTGTCAGTACTTCATCCCTAATGACTACTGATGGTGAGCATCTTTTCATGTGCTTTTTGGCCATTTGTCTATCTTCTCAGGAGAAACAATTTTTTCAAATCCATTGCCCATTTTTAAATTGTATTGTTCGTATTTTGTTGACTTGTAAGAATTCTGTGTTTATTCTATATATTGAACACTTATCAGTTTTATGGTTTCCATATAAATTGTATTTTCACCCTTTTTTATTGTAGAAGATATACATTTACAGAAAACCATGTGAAAAATAAAGATTTCTCATATACCAGCTTTATTAGTAACACCTGCATTACTGTGGAATATTTGTTACAATTGATGAATTATAATAACATTATTACCTACAATCCCTTGTTTATATTAGAGTTCCACTCTGGAGTTATACAGACCTATGGTTGTGTGTTGTTGTTGTTTTTTAGTTGTTTAGCTTTTGCTGGATTATGTTAAAGCAAATTCAAGACATCTTATGAATACACATAAATAATTTCAGTATGTATTTCCAACTTATAAGGACAATTTTTTCAAAATTATCATACCATTTTCATACATGTAAGAAAATAATCTCTTATTCTCATCAAACACCCAGACTGTTTTCAATTTTTTCTGTCTCAAACAGTCCTTATACAATATTATTGCAGAAATCATGATCCAATGAGATCCACAAGTTGCATTTGGTTGGTTGGCCTCCTAAATATTTTTTCCCTAAAAAAATATCTTAATATTTTGGCTGCCTGGGGTTTGAAGTCCCAGTTTGAATCAGCACAAATGAAATAGATGCTTTGTTAAAAATCCTGGCTTTAATTCACTTCTGTACTAGAGATGTAGTAAGGAGTGAATTAGGAGGCTTTTTGTTTTGTTTTGTTTTCACATTATTATTAACTAAAGTCCATATTTTTCATGTTTCCTTATTTTTTAACTAATCTCCCTTTGCTCACTGCACCTGCCTCTTTCTTATATACTTGTAGTGAGAGCTACACTCTTAATGAGATTTTTTGATGAAAGATTACTCTGTTCCATTGTATTCCATCAGTATCATGATATCTCAGAGCACCTCCTTTGGTGATACCAAGATTGATCAGTGGGTCAAGGGGATGTCATACTGTTCCATCCAATTTAATATGCCCTATCAACCTACCCTGTGACAGTTTTAGCATCTCTTGATCATCATTACCTGTACCCATTACATCATTAGTTAGCTCCCAAGTCCTTTTGACCTGACCACAGTTGTCCTGGAGGATTTGCTAACTGTTAGAAGAGGCTTAATGCTAATTTTGCACATTTCCTGCCCTTTGACCTGGAACCAGCCATTTCCCCAAGGATTCCTGGTTCCTTTTCACAGGAAATAGTATTTTGAGACCACAATCTGGGCACTAAATTTGCCCATTGTTAACAGATTGTTATTTTATCTAGGCTTTTTCAGTGGATTTAGCTGGAAAATATTTTTTTAGAAAGAGAAAAGCCATGAGTTCATGTTAATATTTCTAATTAATATGAAAGATTGCAGGGTACTTAGTTCTTTCAATTTATATTTACCTCTGTATTGCTTTGGAGCTATATACCCAAGAAAAACATGTACTTAAAGTTTATCGATTCCTGTGTAAGCTCACTGTAAATAGGACATTTTGATGAAGTTACTTCAGTTAAGGCATGGCCCAACCGAATCATGATGGATTTTAATCCTATTACTGAAGGTCTTACAGGGAAGGCCATAGAGATGAAGTCTCAGGAACACAGCCAGAAGCTGTAAGTCAATAGAATTCATAGAAGTTAGGAGAGGCTGCAATGTGCATTGCCATGCCCTAGAAAAACCAAGGACCAAGGACCTCTGGTAGTAATCCCCAGAACACCAGTCTTTTGAGAGAAAGCATTGTGTTGATGACACTTGATTTTGGACTTCTCCTAGCCTCAAAATGATGAGCCAATAAGTTCCTGTTGTTCAATCTACATAAAAAAATAAATATCTTATTATGGAGTTCAAGCTGAGATAATATTTGTTGAATAGTGGGACAAATAGGTTGGTGGATGGGTAAGTATACACTGGAGTCTGGACCTAAGAATACAAATATATTCAAGTAGTGAAAGCCTTTCTCTTCTAAATCATTGACTGAAAATGACCACACATCCTATTGTTAGCTTGTTTAAGCTTTTTATACATATTATCTCATTTAATTTTTTGAAACTCTGATGAACTTAGTGTCATTATTCCTTCATTACAGGTGAGGAAGGAAAGACTTACAGGAAGTAGGTAACTCTTTCAATGTCACAGAGGTAGTGAAGAGGCAGAGGCAAGGTTCAAACTGAGCCTGTCTAAAGTGAGGACATCCCCTGAGGCATCACATTGTATTTGCCACAGTGGAACATGACAATAATAGTTAAATCTCAAAGGGTTCAGAAGAGGTTGTAAATAAAATTCCTAGTTCTGGACAGATACTCCCAAAACAAGGAATGTTTGGTCTCTGGTGAATGCAGCTCCAAAACAAACCAACCAAAGAGTAAAGACCCTTATTGGATAAGTCACCATCCTTTGGTAATTCACAGTTTTCATATTTTAACATAACTTCTCCACCTCTGGGCAATTCTAATTTATTTGTCAAATTCCTTATGGGGACATTAGTTTTTCTGGATATTTTAATTGCATTTCCATTTTTTGTTAGTGAATCTTAGCATATTTTTACATGGGGATCTTTGGAAACACATTCTTCTGCCTACCATACTATATGCCACATATTTGGCCACAGAGATGTAAACTGCAGTCTGTTATATGAGTTATTAGGTAAACAGATATGTTCTTATTAAAAAAAAAAAAAAGACAGAATTACAAATACAAAAATTGGCAAATGAGCCTTTCAAATAAGAATATACATTGTATGATTTCATTTATATAAATTTGAGAAAAAAAATAAAATTCTGGTATTAATATTCTGAATCTTGGTTAGCCTAAAGATGGAATGGATGGCAGTAACTGGGCACAGAGATCTTCACTGGCTGTCCGTGTTCTGCTTTTTGGTGGGTTCCGATTACAGGGACTAAGTTAGTTTTTTTTTCTTTTTTTGAAAATTCATTGTGCTTATGGCACTTATCCATATAGATGTTGTATTAGTCAGCCAAAAAAGTGTTGGTGCAAAGTACCAGAAATCTGTTGCTTTTATAAAGAGTATTTATTTGGGGTAGAAGCTTTCAGTTTCCAGGCCATAAAAAATTAGTACTAGAGTTGGAAGATGTACATCCAAGACACTTGGATCTTTGGCCAATCCATGCACCACCTGGGCCCCCTGCATCTCAGGGGAGTTGCAACACCTACTGTCCAGTTCATTGGTCTCACCCAGGACAAATAACATGGAGGTGATGATGGACAAATTTCTTTCCAAGGCACTGAGGGTGTCTACAACTGCAAAGAAGAGAATCCTATCCATCCATCAGCCCTATGGGATCACAGCCCCCTCTCAAGTAGAGGAGTAGTGGACATCACCATCCATAATCCTCAGGACTGGGGAATGACCTGTGGACTAGAGTGGACTTACTGCTTTTCTGTTATAGACTTATTGTGATTCTAGCAATGGAAGAAATTATATCATTGATGTGGAGGCAGTGTCCACTGGATATTCTGGGGGCAGGGAGAGGGACAAATGGGTATAATACAGGGGCATTTTTGGGACTTGGGAATTGTCCAAAATGACACTGCAACAACAGATACAGGCCATTATAAATCTTGCCATAAGCTACAGAATTGGGTGGGAAAGAGTGTAAACTACAATGCAAACTTTAATCCATGCCTAGTGGTAATGCTCCAAATTGTGTTTGTCAGTTGAAATGAATGTATGTACCTCACTAATGAACGATGCTTTGAATATGGGATATGTGGGAGGTTTGTGGAGAGGGCCATATGAGAATCCTTACATTTTCTATGTGACATCTGTATAATCTAACTATTTTTAAAAAATTAAAATAAATAAAATTTTAAAAAACAACAAAGAGCCAAAATTGAAGATCTAACAGAATACCTAGAGGAACTAGAGAAAGAACAGCAAACTAATCCTATACCAAGCTGAAGGAAAGAAAAAGTAAAAATTAGAGCAGAAATAAGTGAAAGTGAGAATAAATAAAAAAAGAGAGAGGAACAACCAAACCAAAATTTGGTTCTTTAAGACTATTAACAAAATTGACAAACCCTTAGCTAGAATGACAAATAAGAAAAAGAGAGAAGACCCATATAAATAAAAAAAGAAATGAGTTGAGGGACATTACCACTGACACTACAGAATTAAGAGAGATCATAAGAAGGAACTATGAACAACTGTATACCAAAAAAACTAAACAATATAGGTGAGATAGAGGAATTCCTAGAAATTCATGAACCACCTCCACTGACCAGAGAAGAAACAGAAGACTTCAACAAACCAATCACAAGTGAAGATATTGAAACACTCACCAAATCCTCCCAAAATTGAAAAACCCGGGACAAAATTACCTCAAAGGCAAATTCTGCTAATCATTAAATGATGATCCGATACCAACCATGCTTAAGCTCTTCCAAAAAATTTAACAAGAGAAAATGCTACCAAATTCATTCTATGAAGCCAACATCTCCCTAATATCCAAACCAGATAAAGATACTACAATGAAAGAAAATTACAGACCTATATGCTAATGAGTATAGATACAAAAATCCTCAGCAAAATACATGCAAACAGAATCCAAAAGCACAGTAAAAGAATTATACACCATGATCAAGTGGGTTTTATCCCAATTAGACAAGGGTGGTTCAACACAAGAAAATCAGTTAGTTTCATGAATCCCATTGTTAAATTGCAGAAGAAACATTGCGTGATTCTCTCGATTGATACAGAAAAGGCATTTGATAAAATACAGTACATTTTCTTGGTGTGCTAACTTTTTACCTTTACAGTTTAATTTTGTCCACCTTCCTAGGATGGGAGAAGCCACAATACCTATGTTCGATAACTTATTAAGATTTATTATGTTTTATTTCCTATCAAAGTTTATCATATAATAGGTAGTTGATCACAGATTCCAACATTTTTACACCTAATATCTTTTAAATCTCATGTGTAACTTCATGTAAAAAATTTCCAACATTTATGTTTGTTGATGTCTTTTCTTTTGTGAAATGGTGTATTTTCTTTGCACATTTTTTATGTGCTTTCAATCTGCATGATGCACAACACCATAATAAAATATTACTGATTTCACTTTTGATCTTTTATTCTACTTTTTGGGCATCCAGAGAATAGTACATGGGTTGGAATGCTGCCAGAACCTAGTAAGCTTTTCTTCATCACAGTCTCTTGTTTTAACCTGAGTTTATGACTTTGCTTTATCCTCCAGTCTATTTCATTTATTTACTTCCCTTTCTCTCTCTCCCTCCTTACCTGCATTTCTGTCTCTCTGATTACTGAGAAGATTTTAAGTTTTTCTAAATACATAATATAAAATGTCCAAAACAAAATTAAGCCCTTTATTTATATGTCTTTGGGAGGTTTGACCTTTGAAATTCTTGGATACCATTTCTAACTATTCTGGGAAGAGACAATCTGATCTGGTTAGCTTGCACTGTATTCATTCCTGGACAAATCAGTGTGGCTGAGGGTGAGAAGAGGATGGTAATTATTCACCCCAGGAGGCCATTGTATTCTCTCTGTGTCCCTGTGCAGGAGTGTGTATGCACTTGCATTTAAGTAAGGATTTAGCAGTCCCAGAGAAGAGACAAATCAGTTCCTAAACTCCAGTGAGTTGTCTGGTAATACAGAGTCTAGATGCAACCCTATAGATGGAAATAGTTGTGGCTTTATTTCAACTGTGGAACAGCTTTTGAACCAAATTAATAAAGTGCAAGAGGTGCAACATATGCATAAGCAACTCCTGGAGTCTTGAAGTTTTAACATCAGTGATGCCAACTAATTCTTAATCATCTCTGACATCATTTCTGAACACTCTTCCTCTTTCTCAACCAACTGCCACACAATCTTCCTTGCTAGCATTGAATCCTGAAACAAGCCATGTACTTAGGGCCTTTGACCTTGGCATCATTCTGTTGGGCACACACCACCCCTGGTTTCTTTATGACTCCAAATTTCTTTTCCTTGAGTTCTTCTTCAAATGTCATCTTGTGTGCTGGTTTCACCCAGAAACCCAGTAAAACTTAGCATGCCCTATTGAGTCATTCCTTTTTACCTGGTTTCTTTTCTTTTTAGCAGTTGCCAATATCTGACATAATATATGACCATTTTATTGGCTAATATTCTTTCTCCATGAAAAGACTGCAGGCTTTTTTGCTTCAGACTGTATGTCCATTGCCTAGACAGTGTCTGGCTCAGACTCAGCACTCAATATATACTCCTCAAATGAAAAAATGATTTTCTCATGAAAATATTAGAATGCACGATTTTCAGGAATATTATGAAGGTGAGCCCTGAATGGCCACAGAATTCATCTAAAGGGGAACAGTTTCATAAACAAAAATTGGAATTATTTGCTTGAATCCAAATGTAAATTATAGATTTATAAGTAATGACTGATTGTTTGAAAATGAGTCGTTATTTTTTGTCTGTTTACTTTTAGTAACTTCAACCATATGGGGACAGAAAATGATACATACATTTCAGTTTCTTCTGGGATTCTTGGTGGAACCAGAATTGCAGCCTCTCCACTGTTGACAGTTCCTATCTATGTACCTGGTCACCTCCACTGGGAACCTGTCATCATCCTGGCCACCATCACTGACTTCCATCTCCATGTACCCATGTACTTCTTTCTCCCCAACCTCTCTCTTTGTGTTATCTGTTTCACCTCCACCATTGTACCAAAGATGTTGGTGAACATACAGATGCAGAGTAGAATCACAAGATATGCTGGCTGCCTCACCCAGATGTACATTTTTCTGTTCCTTGATGGGGTAGACCACATTCTCCTGGCTGTTGAAGGCTTATGACTGCTTTGTGGCCATCTGTAACTCCCTGCACTACACAGTCATCATACGCGCTCAGCTCTATGTCCTACTGGTTCTGGGGTTCTGGATTCTGAATGCCCTGAAATCCTTGTTACATACCCTAATGATGTTGTGTTTGTCCTTTTGTGCACCCTTGGAAATCCTACACTTTTTCTGTGATCTTAATCAGATGATTCAATTTGCCTGTTCTGACACCTTCTTCAGTGACATAGTGATGTCTCTTGGAGCTGAGATGCTGGGAGGGGGTCCTCTTGCTGGCAGCCTTTTCTCTTACTCTAGGATTGTTTCCTCCATATGTGTAATCACATCAATTCAGGGGAAGTGTAAAGCATTTTACCCCTATGCTTCTAATGTCTTCATGGTCTTCTTATTTTACTATACAAGCCTAGAGGTGTACCTTAGTCCTGCTGCTTCACACAACACATATTCTAGTGCAACAGCCTCGGTGATGTACATTGTGGCCACACCCATGTTGAATTTTTTATCTAGTTTGAGGAATAAATAATTAAAGGGAGCTCTGAAAAGATTTCTAAAAGGGAATGCATAAATGTGTCAATTATTCTGGGTTTGAAGAAGGGCACATGATTACAGGATTCAACTCCTCAGCACCCAAAGTTTCAATTCTTTAAACAATCCATGAAATGAGTACTTAACTTAGAGCCAGACACGACCTTATATAGGATGTAGTAAAAATTAAATCATATACTCTATTAATTTGTATTGCTTTGATGATTGTACAGGCAGACATCAATGATTGGTGAACAAATTTCCTTCTGGTTAAGCTTCAGATAAAATTGTGCTACAAAACCTTTTATTGATTAACCCATG
>JAQZBX010086878.1:0-12938 GCA_029593785.1 Cabassous unicinctus
GGGGAAATATTATATTGTATACATGGTAACAAAATATGTTTTTTAAAAAATTCCATGGACCTACACTACACAGTGAACCCTAAGTTAACCATGGAAAATAGTTAATAGTTTAATTAACTATAAAATATGCTGTCATCAATTGTAACAAATGTTCCACAGCAATTTAGTGTGTTGGTTGTGGGGTAGTGTATGGGAATCCTGTATTTTATGTATGATTGTTCCTTAAATGCACAACTTTTCTAATAAAGAAAAAAAAATGTTGATGCCAGGCTCCCATCCCAGATATTTTAGTTTAATTGGTATGAGACATGATCTGGGCATCACAAGCTTTATACATTGCCTGGGTGATTCTAATGGGCATTGAGTTTGGGAATTGCTGGCCCACAGACAATATCATGGTTTCCATCTGATGGTTCCTTGGGTTCTAAAGTCAGTCAGAATCTATACCAGTGGTTCTTAACTCTGGAGGCACATAGGAGTCACCTGGGGAACCCCCCCTTTTTTTAAGTTAAAATATTATTTTTAAAAAAGCAACAAATTAATGTCTGAGTCTCCTCCCACTCCCCAGTCCCCAGAGTTTCTGATTTGAGTTGTGACCTGGACACAGGGTGTCTCAATGCTTTGCAGGTGATCCAAAGAATTGTCAAGCTGAAAACATTTCACTAAATACTGTGTCCCAACTTCCCTGGAATTAAGACTCAATTGGAGTGCTTTTAAAGAGGAAGAAAAGAGGTGTGAGGACTCAGGGAAGAGGTCTGATAATCAGTGAGCTTAGCAAAGACCCAAATTTTTTCTTATCAGTAAATTTTGGGAAACCCCTATGCTAAAAATAGTTTACATACAAAAATTAAACATTTCTATGAGAGAGAGAAAGAGACTCCCCACAACTGTGAGGGGTCTGGGGTTACAGAAGCATAAGGCCTTATACCTGGCCTCCATAAATGGCTGGTCCTCAGATTATGAAGTACCCAAAATAAACTCAAACTCACACTTATCCTACAGGTTGCAGCTTTTATGAGACTTTCGCAAACATTACCTCCTGTGACCAGTTAGGTTGGTAGGACTTTTCCAACTTTGCAAGCTTTGAGTATTTAATTGACTTTCATTCACTCTGTTATTTAGTGGGCCAGCCAGAACTATACACATATATTTTGACTCCCAGACCAGCCCTCCTTCCACAATAGTGTGATATTTGGAACCACAGTCACCCTGTATAGAAACCTCTGCTCCTTGCCACCAAAAAATAATTTATGATGGTTGAAATGGACATTTAGGAGAAACTTAAAGCAGAAAAAGAGAGTACATAAAACTAGTTTGCAACTTGAGAGATGTGGCCTCTTGATTATGGGTCTGGAGGTGGCACTTAGGGAGCAGAGGCTGTGAGGATATACCCTTGGCCCACCAGAGGCTCTCCTGGATCACTGACTCTCCTCCTGCTCCCCACTAAAGCACAGGACCCAAAGAGGCAAGGGGCCAGTTCCACTGCCAGAGGCTTCCAATTTAGTCAAAAGCAAAATGAGCAATGTTAAGAATAAGTTCTAACCAAAGAACTAGTAGATAAAAAAAAATCATATGGCGAGCAAGGGACACTACATAAACACAACATCTTGAAAAGAAAGAATAATGTTGGAGAATTCAGGCTTCCCTTTTTCAAACTTACTACAGTGCTATAATCAAAACAATGAACAAGAACAGATATAGAGAAAAAAGGAAGAAAATTGAGAGAACATAAATAAATCTGACACATAAACTAACATTTATGGTCAACTGATATTTGACAAAGAGGCCAAGTCCAATCAATTGGGAAAGAACAATCTAGTCAACAAATGGTGCTGGGAAACCTGGATAGCCACATAAAAAGAAATGAAAGTGGACTCTTCCCTCATACCACATACAAAATTTCACTTGAAATGAATCAGTAACCTAAATATAAGAACTCAACCTATAAATTTCTTAGAAGAATAAATGGGGAAATATCTTCAGGACCTTGTAGGTAATGGCTTCTTAGATTTTACTCCAAACACACAAGAAACAAAGAAAAAATTGATAAATGAGACTTCATCAAAATAAAAAATCCTTTGTATATCTAAGGACATTACTAAGAAAGTTAAAAGAAAACCAACAGAACAAGAGAAAAGTATTTGGAAACCTTGTAAATCATAAGGGCTTAGTAACCAGAATATATAACACAACTCAAAAAAACAAAACAAAACAAAACAATTTTTAAATTGGGCAAAGGACTTGAATAGACATTTCTCCAAAGAATGTATAAAAGTTGCCAATAGGCTCATGGAAAGATTTCCAATATCATTAGCCATCAGGGAAATGCAAACCAAAACCACAATGAGATACGAACTCACACCCTCTACTCTGGCTATTAATTAAAAAATGGAAAGTAAGTGCTAGTGAGAATGTGGAGAAATAAGAAACTTAGCATATTGTTGGTGGGAATGTAATGTAAAGTGTTGCAGGAGCTGTAGAAATAGTTTTATTGTTCCTCAAAATGTTAAACATAAACTTACTATAGGATCTGACAAACCTACTTCTAGGTATATTCCCAAAAGAGTTAAAAAGCAGGGACTCAGACACATATTTATATGCCATTATTCACAACAGCCAAAAAGTGGAAAAAACCCAAAGGTCCATCAACAGATGAATAAACAAACAAAATGTAGTATATACAGACAATTGGATAATATTCATCCCTGAAAATGAATGAGGTTCTGATACATGGAGGAATATTGAGGACATCATATGGATTGAAATAAGTCAGACATGAAGGGACAGATATATATTTCCACTTATTTGAAATAGCCAGAATATAAAACTCATAAAGACAGAAAGTAAACTACAGTTACAGGGGCAAGGAGTGGATCATGAAATTTAGAAAGTAGATTACCTGTTACATGGAAAGGGAATTAAGAAAAGGGAGTTAATGGATAATGGGTATAGGTTTTCTGTTTGGGGTGATGGGAAAGTTCTGCTAATGGATGGTGATAAGGATAGTATAACATTCTGAATGTGGGTAATACAACTAAATTGTATACTTGGGAGTGGTGAGGATGTGAAAGTTTATGTTGTTTATAGTTATCGACAGAGAAACCTGGTCTCCTAGTCCAGATATATCTTTGAAATCTACATATTAAAATAGTAAGGAGGTAAGAAAAGCTAATCCAAACACTAGATCTGGTCGGTCCAAATGGTAATCTCTAGACACATGTGCTTATTAAATGAAATCTAAAATCCATTCCCTCAGTTAAATTAGCATATTTAAAGTGCTCCACAGTCACATGTGGCTAGTAGTTATGTATTGGACAGTATGATATAGAATAACAGCAAACATTACCCATTCTTTAAAAGTTAGCCAAAATCCCATTTCCTGAATAAAAATTTCCCCAATATTTCCAGTTCATATTAAAGTCTTCCAACCCTACACCTATAAGTTAATACATTTATAGTATAACTGGAAAAATGATAATTTCCCATATAACAAAGAAACCACAATATAAAACACTATAATAGAATTTCCAAGTATTTGTGGTTGGCAAAGAAAGACACATAAATGTCTAATGGGCAATTTAGAGAAAGTGTGTGTGATGGTTAAGCCAATGTGTCAACTCAGCCAGGTAATGGTGCTAGTTGTTTGATCAAGCAAGCACTGGGGTAATTGTTATACAAGGGCATTACATGGACTTTAATCATCAGTGAGTTAATTGCATACATGGCTGTTTACATATACAATCAACTAAGGAGATTGCTGTCAGCAATAAATGATGTCTCATCCAATCAGTTGAAGGCCTTAAAAGGGGAAGTGATTTCAGCATTCAGAGAGAATTCCCACCTCTACTTCAGGCAGCCAGCATCTCCTGGGAACTCATCAATAACCTTCAACAGAGGCCTTGATTTGAAGTCTGCCTTTTGATATTTGGACTTGTGCACCCTCACAATCAAGTGAGAGAATTTTATAAAATCGTATACTGTTTACAGATATCTCTTTTCAGTTCTGTTTCCCTAGAGAACCCTAACACAAGGTATAAAGAGAAGGGATTTGGCATTATTTTTGAAAAATAAGGCAATTTAATAAGCTAAGAGAAAATGGAAGGCATTCTGAGAAAAGAGAAAAATCTTGTTCCTCAATTAGAGCAAATCCTTTGCCACTAATCATCATTCTTCAATGCTTTCCTTTTTATAGATTCTAACTCTAAAAATATATTATTGTTTTGAGGAGGATAAGGACTATGTTTCCTGGTACCAGTTTTTCCTAGAAAACACAGTGTAAATTTTTTTTTTTAATATTTCTTATTTGGTTACTAACACTTCTCTGAACTTAGCTATTTTCCCATAATTCCTTTATTTTCCATACTTTCTATGGTCTATTCTAGCATCCATTTTTGTTAAGTCCAGCATATGGGAAGGAAGTTTACAAATTCAACCTGAGTGTTAAAGCATTTCCCTACTACTTCCAACAAAAGAATCCCTGAATTTCTTGTTATAAATTTCCAACTAGGGAATTAGGATACCTCTACTCAGGTTTTATATTGGTCCTTTGTTTAACTTGATGAAGTCTTAGAGAATAAAATTAAGTACATAATACAAAGAGTGTGAGATAGAGAGAAGCAGAAATGGGAAGATATAGAGAGACACACAGAGAGATACAGAGAAAAAGACAGAGAGACAATAACAGACAGAAAGAGAGGGAAAGAGAAGCAATACTTCAAACAGCAGCATGGCAAGAGACTTAGGTTCTATCTTCCAACCTTCATGATATTGCTAGTCATAATCTTTGATGGGATTCTCAAAGGCAGAGAAGAAAATACATATGCTCTTTCACAAGATATTAAAGGTTTCTGAAATAGTTCATAAAGGAATTTTAGAGCAGGCATGATATATACCAATTTGGTTATCATATTTGATACCCATAATTATCTGTGTGTGTAACAGGAAAGAGAGATCAGGTCTGAAAATAAAGTTGAGTTGACTTCCAAATTTGAAGTCATGGGAAAGACATTCTTAAAGAATAGCAGGTAAAATGATGAAGTTAATAAAGGAGGCATATGTAGGTAAAAAATAACAAGTGCATAGTATTTAGCATCATCATTATCATCATATTACCTGCCTTTAAAAAGCTCAGCTTATATCCACCACTGTCAATTTCATATGCCACAGAGTGAAGAAAATAAAAAGACTAAAAAAACAAACAAAAAAGAGGAATGGATTTAGTGCTGTAACACTGAAAAAGAGAGCACCTGAGAGAATCCAGATTGTAGGAAGTTAATGAATGTTCACAAAGTTTAGACAACAGGATTATAAATGAAAAATAATTTCAATAATCAAAGAAAAGATTATTGCAAATCATGGCATAAACATGTAAAATCAGCTAAAACTGTCCATATAAAGTTGCAAAAAATAAAAATATTTCAAAGAAATTTTAAGACTCCTCTTGAAGATGAATATCATGAACGTGGAAAAAAAGCTGGCTGTACAATTTTTATGATACCATTCAGTTATGTTCAAGGACACAATACTTAGAATTTTATAGTAGCATGTTTGTTTGGTGAATGAATAGAACAGAGTATCACAAAAGACACAAATATCTTGGGGTCACATTGAAATTGTTTGACAAGATTATACACTGGGCAATATACCAAAGTAAGCAAAAAATAACCTCATATGCAGAGAAAACAAGAACAAGAGTCAACAGAGAACTTAAAACCAGGATCAGTTATTAAGTTATGGAGATTATTCTTTATTTCTCCCATATCTGGATTCTCAAATCTGGAACCCCATTAAAATTCAACCACACTTGAGGATTTCTGGGAAGTTGGCATCAGAGTAGGTAGGCAGGGCTTGATTCATTCCCACAAAAACAGTGGAGGAATGGCAAAAAGCTGTCTGAAAGAGCTGCTTTGGCTATCTGCAGACCAGGAGAGTGTTGCATATACTCCAGGAGCATGAGAGTCAGAGAGATCAAGAAGCTGAAATGAAAATGGTTGAGTTAATAATCCTTGCAGCTGGGAATGGCACCAATCCCCCACCCTATTGGGGAACAGCCTGGACAAATCCCATGGATCAATGAAGATAACTGACAGGGGAAAAGATATCTTCCTCCCTGGAGACAGGGTGCAGAGGAGGGCAGAGAGTAGTTTCTCTTCAGTGAGTTTGGCCAGCAAAGCCTGCTAAATTATGATTAGGGCTTTGATTGGGCCATGTCAGTAGGGCTTTGAGTCCCCACTTTTGGTGAGTGGGCATTCACAGAGAAAAGGCATGACAAAGGACAGAGTTGAGAGTTTATGAGCTGGACCAACAGGAAGTAAACACACAGGAGAAGAACACAGAGAAGCAGATACATGAGGAAACAGAGAAGGCTTCATTAGACAGAGAAAAGACCCCGGGAAGAGAGATGAGCCATTTGCCTGATAGTTTACAGCTTCAGACACCAGAGCCTTGAGCAGCTGAGCCCAGAGAGAAATGAACTCCTGGAAAGGGATGAGACTAATGACAGCCTATAGCTTATATGGAAGAAGCTGGGACCACAGAGCCTTCAGGGGAAGAGGGAGGCTGAAACTTGCTGATTTCAGCAGTCATCTTACTCCAACACGTGGCAACATGAGGGAAGTAACATGCTTTAGGGCCTTGTGACTGTAAGCTTCTACCCCAAATAAATGCCCTTTAAAAAAAAATAACCAATTTCTGGTATTTTACATCGGCATCCCTTTGGCTTGTTATACACGCCCAAAGGTAAAGTACAAAGTGTGACCCATGGGGAAGTAAATTATATGCTAAAAGAACTGCATGATTTTTCCAACTTATATACACAGAAATCAGGGGAATACATGTGGGAATGGATACTGAGGGTATGGGAAAATGGTGGAAGGAATATAAAGTTAGATTAGGCTGAATTTATTGATATGGGCCCACTAAGCAGAAATACTGGATTCGACACTGTAGCTGAAGGGGTTAGGAAGAGCTTTAACAGTTTGTTTGGGTGATTGATTGAAATATGGACCAAAAGATAGCCTAGAATATCTGAGGTTAAGATACCCAATTTATCCTGGTATACAGTAGAAGAGGGAATTCAAAGACTTAGAGAGATTGGAATGCTAGAATGGATTTACCATTTAACATCCGCCCACCCACCTCATAAATGTCCAGAGGACAACCCTTTGACCAGGACTGTGAAGAATAAATTTGTAAGACTAACTCTATCTTCCCTGAAGAGCTCTCTGGTTGCTCTTCTCTGTAGTCCAGATATTACTGTAGGAACTGCTGTAATGAAATTAGAATCCTTAAGCATTATGGAGATGATCAAATCTCATGCTGGTAAAAGTTAAGCATCAGCAGTTAATCACTAAAGATGAGATGGGTGTGGCTACCACAATGAAAGGTACACTCAAAGCAGCTATGAAAAGAGTCTGAGTTGCATAAAGCTATGGTGTTGGCTAATAGATCATGAGATATCTAGAAGTGAAATACATGGGCAGTCTACTAAATTCTTACTTCATCTGTATAAGCAGAAGAGTTCTAGGTTGAGTGAACAAAACCTTAACTTGAATTACAAACACAGAGAATCACAGCCCATTAATCAATTCCCAGGCTTAAGACAGTTTACAGACCCAGAGCCCCTTGAATGTGGAGTCCAGGTCCCCTTGGGGAAGGATTCTGTTTCACTGCCAAAAATTTACACTGTTAATCTTTCTCCCAGCTTTCCCCAAGGAGACCTAGGGCCTTTTACCAGAGTAACTGTGCATTGGGGAAAAGGAAATGATGAGACATTTCATGGATTATTAGACACTGGCTCAGAAATGACATTAATTCCAAGAGACCAAAAAGGACACTGTGTTCCACCAGTCAGAGTACAGGCTTATGGACATCAGGTGATTGATGGAGTTTTAGCTCAGGTCCATCTCACAGTGGGTCCAGTGGGTCCATAGGACCAATTCTGTGGATACTTCTCCAGTTCCGGAATGGGAAATTGCAATACACATACTCAGTAACTGACAGAATTCTCACATTGGATCCCTGATTTCTGGATCCCTATTATAGCAGGAAAGGCCAAATGGAAGCCACTAGAACTGCTCCTACTTAGCAAAATTGTAAATCAAAAGTAATACTGGGCTCCTGGAGGTATTGCAGAGATTAGTACCGCCATCAATGATCTGAAGTATTAAGGGGTGGTGCTTCCCAACACATCCCCACTCAACTCTCCTATTTGGCCTGTGCAGAAAACAAATGGATCTTGGAGGATGACAGTAGATTATCATTAACTTAACCAGGTGGTTACTCCAATCACAGATGCTGTCCCAGATGTGGTATCTTTGCTTGTGCAAATCAACACATCCCTTGGTACCTTGTATGCAGCTATTGATCTGGTAAATGCTTTGTTCTCAATTGCCATTAGTAAGGACCACCAAAAACAGTTTGCTTTCAGTTGGCAAGGCCAGAAATATACCTTCACAGCCCTGCCTCAGGAGTATATCAACTATTCAGCCTTATGTCATAATATTATCTGCAGGAAACTTGAACATTTGTCCCTCCCATAAGGCACCACACTGGTCCATTATATTGTTGATATCATGTTGATAGGACCTAGTGAGCAAGAAGTAGCAATGACCCTAGACTTATTGGTAAGGCATTTGTGGGAGAAAGGATGGGAGATAAATCCAACAATAACACAGGGACCTTCCACCTCAGTGAAATTTATAGGTGTCCAGTGGTGTGGGGCATGTTGAGATACCGATTCTAAAGTGAAAGATAAGCCTTTGCATCTGGCCCCTACTATGACCAAAAAAGAGGCACAATGCTTAGTTGGTCTCTTCAGAATTTGGGACAACATATTCCCCATTTGGGTGTGCTATTCCAGTCCATCTACTGAGTGACCAGTAAAGCCGCTGGTTTTGATTGGGGACTGGATGAAGAAAAGGCTCTGTGACAGGTCCAGGCTGGTGTGCAACCTGCACTAACACTTGGGCCATATGAACCAACAGATCCAGTGGTGTTTGGGATTTCAGTGGTAAATAGAGATTCAGATTTTGAAGCAAAGCCCTGCCATCCTCTGCAGATAACTACTCTCCTTTTGAGTAATAGCTTTTGACCTGCTACTGAGCCTTAGTAGAGACTGAATGCTTAACCATGAGCCATGAAGTTTCCATGAGACCTGATCTGCCTTTCATAAGCTGGGTATTATCTGATCTACCAAACCATAAAGTTATGAGAGAGGACTTGAGCTGGTCCTGAAGGCACAAGTAAGTTACATGATGAAGTAGCCTAAATGCCCATGGTCACCACCCCTGCCATGTTACCTTCTCTTTCCCAGCCCGCAGCTTTGGCCTCTTGGGCAGTCCCTTACAATCAGTTGACTGAGGAAGAGAAAGATTGGGCCTGGTTTACTGATGTTTCCGCATGATATGCAGGTACAACCCAAAAGTGGACAGCTGTAGCACTGCAGCCCCCTTCTGGGACATCCCTGAAGGACAGTGGTGAAGGCAAATCCTCCCAGTGGGTGGAACTCTGAGTAGTGCATCTGGTTGTTCATTTTTCTTGGAAGAAGAAATGACTGGAGGTGTGTTTGTACACTGATTCATGGGCTGTTGCTAATGGTTTGGATGCATGGTCAGGGACTTGAAAGAAACTTGATTGGAAAATTCGTGACAAAGAGGTCTGGGGAAAAGGTATGTGGATAGACCTTTCTGAATGTGCAAAAAACATGAAAATATTTGTGTCCCAAGTTAATTCTCACCAGAGGTTGACATCAGCAGAGGAAGATAACATGACCTGATCTGTGACTAATGCTCAGTGTCTTTCCCAAGACACTCCTGTCATTGCCCAATGGGCTCATGAACAAAGTAGCCATGGAGGTAGGGATGGAGGTTATGCATGGACTCAGCAACATGGAATTCCCCTCACCAAGGCTGACTTGGCTACAGCCACTGCTTAGTGCCCAATCTGCTAAAAGCAGATACCCACATTCAGCCCCTGATATAGCACCATACCTCAAGGTGATCAACCTATTCCCTGGTGGCAGGTTGATGACACTGGACCACTTCCATCATGGAAGGGGCAGCAATTTATTTTAACTAGAATAGACACATATTCTGGATATGAGTTTGCATTCCCTGCACACAATGCTTCTTCCAAACTATCATCTGTGGACTTACCGAATGTCTTAACTACTGCAATGGGATTCCATATAGCATTGCTTCTGATCAAGGAACACATTTTATAGCAAATGATGTGCAGGAATGGGCATATGCCCATGGAATTGACTGGTCTTACCCTGTTCCCCATCATCCTGAAGCAGCTTATTGATAGAATGGTAAAATGGCCTTTTGAAGACTCAACTACAATGCTAATTAGGTTGCAATACTTTGCAGGGCTGGGGCAATATTCTCCAGGAGGCTGTGTATGCTCTAAATCAACATCCTCTCCATGGTGCTGTTTCTCCCATTCCCAGGATTCATGGGTCCAAGAATCCAGGGGTGGAAATGGGAGTGGCACCACTCACTATTACTCCTAGTGATCCACTAGGAAAATTTTTGCTTCCTATCCTTGCAACCTTAAGTTCTGCCAGTCTGCAGGTTTCAGTTCCAAAAAGAGCAGTGCTTCCATCAGGGTACACAGCAATGATTCCACTGAATGGGAATTTAAGACTGCCACCTGGCCACTTTGGCCTCCTTGGGCCTCTAAATCAACAAGCAAAAAGGAAATTACTGTTCTGGCTGGGGTGATTGTACCTGACTCTCAAGGGGAAATAGGACTACACCTACATAATGGTGATAAAGAAGAGTTTGCCTGGAGTACCGGAGATCTTCCAGGTCATCTCTTAGTACTACCATGCCCTGTGATTAAATTCAATGGAAAATTTTTGCAACAACCCAATCCAAGCAGGACTAACAATGGCCCAGAATCTTCAGGAATGAAAGTTTGGGTCACCTTACCAAGCAAATAACCATGGCTGGCTGAGGGACTTGCTGAGGGTAATGGGAACATGGAATGGGTACTGGAAGAAGGTAGTGATAAATATGAACTTTGACCACATGACTAGATACAGAAATGAGGACTGTCATGTATATTTCTTCCTTGTTTTCTTATGAGTATGATTGTGTATGTACATAAAATAAATATCTTCATTTTCTCCCCTAACTTTTTCCCTTATCATATGACATAAGTAGTATTGTTCATGTCTATATATTTAAGGATGTCAAGTTTAAGAGTGAATATTTCCCAAGGACTTGGACCCTATTCTTTTGGGAATTCATGTGTCTCTGACTGAACTCAAGACAGTTGAATATTGTTAGGCAGAAATATATGTATATGTATGTCTGTTATAGTTTATATTTAGAGACTAATTATGGTTTTAAAGTGATGAGTATGGCTGCCAAGTTGAGAAGGGGTGGACAGTGATGGTTAGTCTAATGTGTCAACTTGGCAAGGTAATTGTGCCCAGTTGTTTGGTCAAGCAAACACTTGGCTAATTATAAAACAAGTGCATTTATAGACTTTAATCATCAGTGAATTGATCGCATAGATGGCTGTTTACATCTACAATCAACCAAGGGGATTGCCATCAACAATGAGTGACATTTTATCCAATAAGTTGAATGCCTTTAAAGGGGAACTGATTTCAGCATTCAAGAAAATTTTACAGCTCAAACTTGGACAGCCAACATCTCCTGGCAACTCAACAAGGACCTTCATCGGAGTCCCTGGTTTGCAACCTACCAGCAGAATTTGGACTTGTGCATCCCCATAGTCACATAAGGGAATTTTATAAAATTTCATACAATTTACAGATATCTCCTGTCAGTTTTGTTTCCCAGGAGAACCTTGACTAATACAAGGAGCAATTCACCAAGAAGAAATAAGAATCATAAATATTTATGCACCTAACCAGGGTGCCTCAAAACTCATGTTGTAAACACTGGAAAAACTGAAGGGAGAAATAGACACCTCTACAATAATAATTGGATACTTTAATACACTACTCTCATCAATAGATAGAACATTTAGACAGAGAATCAATAAGGAAATAGATATCCTGAATAATATCATAAATGAACTAGACAGACATATACAGAACATAGAAGTCCAAAACAGTGGGATATATATTCTTCACAAGTGCTTATAGATCATTCTACAGGATAGACCACATGTTGGGTCACAAGACAGGTCTCAAAAATTTTTTAAAGATTGAAATTATACAAAACACTTCCTCTGACAATAATGGAATGAAGCTGGAAATCAAGAAAAAGTGGAGAACTGGAAAATTCACAAATATATGGAGGTTAAACAACATACTTTTAGTCAATGGGTCAATGATGAAATTGCAAAAGAAATCAGTAAACATCTCAAGATGAATGAAAATAACACAACATATTCATTGACCTAATGAAACTTACTAAGCTTCTACAAATAAAGATTGCACATGGTCTATTTTTTTCTAGCAACAAAATGCCTATGTGATTAGGCAAATTAAGACCAAGGACAACCTACTCTCCTCATTATACCATACAACTAAACTACAATTCAAATATCCTATTATTTGATATATGAATTTAAAAAGAAAAATTTGCCTATCATAGTTTCTAAAACTATGTGCTTCTAAGGAATATACTGATTCTGTATAGCTACATTATGTATATCCCATAAAAATTAGGCGAGCAACTGAAGTGTAAATCCTATTCCACTTGTGAAGAGGTCAGCCACATAACAGTTTTATGAAGTGTCTCATTTTTTGGCAAATTACTAAAAGATGATCTGTCTTTCTTTGACATATATGAACAGCATAAGTCATAAGCAAAGGCTAAATGAAATGATCCAAATAAATTCTTGTATTGAGTATGGAATTCAAGAGACCAGAAGCCAGGAATCTTACTATTTTAGGCTATGCTAACAAAATTACAAACATCATTTAATTAGGGTTGTATTATGTAGGGCTTAAT
>JAQZBX010086879.1:0-12938 GCA_029593785.1 Cabassous unicinctus
AAAAGACAAAAAAAAAAAAGCATGCTTGCTGGCAAAGAAACATTAGTAAATGTCTCCAAAGTCTCTGTATATTGCAGGCTTCAGTAGGAGGAAGCAGAATGGAATGAACCCACCACTAAGAAGTTATTGTATACATTCCTAAGAAAAACTATCTAGAAATACAGGAACCAGCAGCTCTCCTACATGCCAAGCAGAGGAACTAGTGAAGGACGCCCTAATTTTGTTATCAGCTTTGTAGCAGAAAAAGCAGCTTCAGCCTAATTAAACTTGCCTGCATTCCTCATGGAGTGAGGTCCCCTGATACCAATCTTTCTTTGGATCGTTCCCGGCATCGTCAAGCTCCACGGTGAATTACAACACCCCTTGGAAGTTCCCACCTGTTGGCCAGGTTCACCCTTCCCTCATTGTGTCACTAGTTCTATCAGCACTGAAGAGTTTGGAGCCAGCAGCTGTTATTAGCTTTTCTCCCACACTGGGGGCCATCAGTTAAGAATTCAAACTCAAAGTATCCACACTCATCAACATCCAGACATCCTGTACCCAGAGCCAATGCCAAAGAAGAAAAACTATGACTGGTACTTGCCTATTTACTGTTGTCAGGGTCCTGGACTGAATACAAGAAAATAACAAAATTCCTAGCCATGGGTTGGGGATTGAGAATTGGTTCTGAAAAAGCAGGTATTTAATAAAATTTGATCTAGTCGTTCATTTGGGGAGCCCAGGGAGCTGCAAGTCTTCATTTGCACATTTAACAGCATGGCACTACACAAGGTACTGAGGACATGCCTGTGACCCAGACAGGCCCCTTGCACAGACTACAATCTGGGGAAAGAGAGACCAGTAAATAGACACCCATGGGAGCCCCAGGAGCCCCACCCGATACCTGAAATAACACATGAAGGAACAAAAAGGATTTGCTTAGCCAAAGGATAGCACCTAAGGCAGGGGGAACATAATGAAATGAACATCTAAGCCCAGAAGGAACTGGCCCAAGCCAGGAAATGTAAAAGTTTCAATATGGTTGAAGACAGTTTAGTGGAGAAGAATGAGTCTAGAAAAAAGAAAAAGAGGAGAGGCCACAAAAGGCCTTGCAAGGATTCGAGAGTTTGGGAGAGCAATAGGAATTCACTGAAGGGCGTTAAGGGAATGGGTGAGGTTATCTGGTGACATAAGACCCTCACTCTGGCTTCTTTATACTTAAGAAACTATACAAGATCAAGAAGGAATGCAAGGGACCAGTTAGGAGGCTACTGAGGTAATTCAGGGAAGAGACGATGGTGGCCAGAACTACAGCAGAAGGAGTGGGAGAAAAGTGGACATATTCGAGAGAGCTTTGTGACCAATTCGATAAGGAGGATAAAGATGAGAGGGAGGTGAGAATGACGCCCAGGCTTGGGCAAAAGGGTGGATGGTGGTGCTATGCTCCAAAGGGAAATACTAGAGAAAGCTTCCCCCACCTTCCCACCACCACCCCTCACTCCCCGTACAGCCGGGCCCTGTCTTCTCTCACCACGCCCCACCCCGCCCCCGAGAGAGTTGAGGATACCAGAGACAGGAGAATGACGCCTCAGGAGCTGGCCGGGGCAATGTCCACCCACCTGATAGCCCCACTGGCAGGTCCTGGGATCTCCAGGGGTCAGCGAAGCGAGCAGAGACCGACTCCGGCCAGGCCCACCCGGTTCCAAACCCCTCTGTGGGGGCCGAGACCCCACCCAGACCGCCCCTTCCTCCCACCCGGAGCCCGAGGCCCCGAGCCCCAGAAAGGCGCCCGGATCTGCCCCACTGCGGACGCCAGCGTTCCACTCCACGGACTTTCTTCCCCACCGTCGGATTACGACCCTCAGAGGGCGCGACCACGGCCTCAGCTAGTCCCTGGTTCACTCACCCTCGCCGTCCTCCCCGCCAAATCACTTTTCCAGACGCGAAGCCCTCCAAGGTGAGCCTCGCCAGCTCCCGTCCTCCAACGCTCTGGCTCCCTGCCCGACCCCCAGGCCCCCCACCACCTCCACCTCCCTGCCCAGCCCTGCGCACGCGCGCCCCCTTCTGCCCACCCATTGGCGGCGCGGGGCCCCGCCCCGTTTCCCGCGGCCCGGCGCGCGGACCGCTCCGGTGATCCCACGTGTAAAGGACGGGGGCCAGCACAGGCCCGGCACACGCAGTTTCTTTACCTGCCCTCCCGGGGGGTGACACTCGGCACAAGCCCGGGTTGGGCCACTGGAAGCCCGACAGGTTGCTAGGCAGCCGCGGAAGCCCCAGGACGTAACCTGACGTAGGACGTAGGACGGCGGGGCCGGGGGGCGGGCCCTTCCAGCTCCGCCTCCACCTCCGCCGTCACGAGGGCCTTGGGTCCTCCCTCTGCAAGTTGGGAAGAAAGGTGATAGAAAACCTAATTCCTCTTCCAACACAATGGCTAGAAGACGCTGGAACTTCCCTGTGGATCGGGAAGAATGGCGCTGGAGTCTGCTTTGGACCCTGCGCTTCCAAGATTGACCACTTCCAGCCCCTGCTTGCTCGGTGCCAACAAGCCGTAACATCCGCAGCGTCCATCCACTCCCCTAGACGAGTCCCAGCAAGCCTTTATGGGCGGCTCAGTTTAGACCCACCCCTCCCAGGGACGTCTCCCTACCTCTACTCCCTGCCCTACCCCTTTCCTGTATTATTGGTTTATTTTAACTTGGGATATTTTTTTTTTTAATTGCTATTTAAATTTTCACTCGTTTAAGCCTAACTTTCCAACCACACGAACGTCTCCAGGACAGAGACGTTCTTTTAGGGATACGTGCACCTTTGCAGCGCCTGGAATTGTTTCCGCCAGTGTTCAAGTCAGAATGGACTGACTTGAACGGCTACAGAAGGGCCCTTCTATTGCTCCTCTCAGGAACATTTCGGCATGGATCATTCTCATCAGCGTACAGACATGTAATACGGTTTACTGCGACCAACTCCTCGCTGTGCCTAAATTTTCCATTTCTCTGCTGTTTATAGCAGCTAAATCCTTCGAAAGAGTAGTCTGTATTTGCAGTCTCTGGTTCTTCTTGTTCATTCTCTTTTGAACCCACTCATCAGGCTTTCATCCCCACGAGTCCACTGAAAAAGCTCTTGTGAAGCTCGTGATATCCACATTGCCAAATCCGGAGGTCAGTTCTTATTCCTAACTTTATTCAACTTGTCCACGCTATTTGACGGGGTTATCACTCCCTCTTTGAACACTTCCTTCTTTTAATTTTCTGTGATAACTGCACACTCTTGGTCCTCCTCCTGCCTCGTTGCTAATTCTTTCTTGTGCTCTTTTTGCTAGCTTCTCATCCTCTGCTCAGCTTGTAAATATCAAAGTGCCGAGGGTTCTGGCTTGATCCTGCTCTTTTCTCTCTCTACCAGCTCTCCCTATATGACTTCGTCTAGTCCCATGGCTTTAGACACCATTTTTATGAAGATGAATCAAAAATGTATATTTCTTAACAGTGACCTCTCCCTGTAATTCCTAATTCCTCTAAATAACTCCCTATTTGACATCTTCACATGAACTTGTAACTGGTATTGCAAACTTAACATGAATCCCAAAATTCTTGATTTTCACCCCAAGAGCTGCACCTCTTGGAGTCTTGCCCATCTTAGTAAATACCACTGCCATCCACTCAGTTGTTCAAGCCAAAATTCTAGGAATCATTCTTGCTTTCTTATTCCCTTCCCTTTATAGCTAGTCCTTGAGCAAATCCTGCTGATGCTATCAAAATATATCCCAAATCCTTCCACTTCTTTACACCTCTGCTACTACCAGTCTAGTCCAGTGCTCCATGGTCTGTTACCTGGATTACTGTGAGAGCTTCCTAAATGACTTCCCTATTTCCATTCTTGCCCTACTCTAGTTCATGAGTGCTTAAACCATTTCTAGGTGGGTGTTCTGTAACTTGTAGCTGAACCCATTCCTAACAGGTAAATAATTTGGTACCAGAAGTAGGGTGCTAAAAACAAACACTGGGACAGATTTAGTGGTGATGACCAATCATAATTCTCTTACCTCATTTGGAACACTAAGGGATGAGCTTTCCTACTCGTTATAACAGAAGCATTGAAATGCAAGTAAGCATTTTTTTTTTTAAGTAAGTATAATTTATAAGCAGATTCTTCACAAAGAATTAGTAAACATTGCCTTTTTTGCCATTGCATTTTTTAACTGAAACTTTTGAGATAATTGGAGGTTATTGTGAAGAAATTATACAGAGACATCCCCTGTATACACTTTGCCCAGTTTTCCCAAATGATAACATTTTGTAACAGTATAGTACAATACCACAACCAGGATATTTATACTGATGATCATTTGTGTGTGTGTATTAATTTCTATACACTTTTATCACCTGTGTAGCCTTTTGTATCCATCATCAAAGTCAAGATACTGAACAGTTTCAAGACAAAAAGATCCCTCATATTTCCCTTTTATAACCACATTTGCCTCTCTCCCATGCTACCCTACACTGTTCCTAACCCTGGCAACCACTAATCTGTTCTCCATTTTTAAATTCTGTCATTTCAAATATATTATATAAATGAAATGATACAGTGTGTAACCTTCATAGACTGGCTTTTTCACTGGGCACAATTCCCTAGAGATTCATCCAGATTGTTGCATGTGTCAATAGTTTGTTCCTTTTTATTGCTGCATAGTTTTCCATGTTATCAATGAACCACAGCAAACATGCCTTTTATTTTCTCTTGCTGTATATAACCACTACATTAAACAAGTACAACTAGAATGATGTGATCAAAACCCAACTGTATTTTCAATCCCATTATCCCTTTGTAATGCATTCGTTGGAGGTAAGTTTTCTCCCTTCCACTAAAAGAAAATGATGCAAATTCCATACAGCAGGTTCCATGGCTTTCCTGGTGATTCTTAAAATCTTATCACTGTAGTTTGCAAAAACACTGTAATTTCTAATTTAGTAATTAGAAACTTCCTGTATGTATTAGTCAGCCAAAGAGGTGCTAATGTGAAATACCAAAAATGGGTAGGTCTTTATAAAGGGTATTTATTTGGGGTAGAATTCCACAGATACCAGGCCAGAAAGTGTAAGTTTCTTCTCTCACCAAAGTCCATTGCCACGTGTTGGAGCAAGACAGCTGCCGACGTTTGCCAGGGTTCAGGCTTCTTGGGTTCCTCTCTTCCCGGGGCTGCGTTTATCTCCGGGCTTAGCTCTTCCGGTTCCTCCACAAGGTCAGCTGCAGACTATCAGGCGAACGGCTCACTTCTCTTCTCCTGGGGCCTTTTCTCCAACATCAAAACTCCAACATCAAAACTGCTACTCAAAACCCACTCCCTCTGTCCTTTGCCTTGCCTTTTATATTCGATTCCCCCATCCACCAAGGGGTGGGGCTCAACACCCTACTGACATGGCCCAGTCAATGCCCTAATCATAACTTAATCATGCCCAGATTAACAGATCAGTTTACAAGCATGATCCAATTATATTTTTGGAATTCATAATTACATCAAATTGCCCATCGGCTACACAGTACAATATATTTATTATTCTTACTTGAATCTATTCAAAGGCAAGACTCTCCCCCCATTAAAAATGGAGAATGGTACTTCTGTCTTTGCTTTTTTCATTTATATTTTCTATATGTTCATCCCTTTCTGCTGCCTTCCTAGAGAGTTCCTAAATCTGATCTCAGATCACAAATTCAACTGTAAAAACCTACTATTGATCCCATCTGTTGTGTTTCTTATTTCAACTATTATATTTTTAAAACTACTCTGTCCACTTAATTTGCTGTTGTTTTTGTTCCTATTTCATAGGTCTCTATTCTTGCCCTAAAAGTCTGGGCTGTCACTGTTGATTTCTGCATTGAAGAGACAGGCAGTGAACATCCCAAGATAATTCAGGAGAAAGGGAAGATTAAAAAATAAAATGTTTTTCTCCAACTTACGCTCTCCAACCAGAAGTCTCCTGGCTTAAAATGTACTTGTCCTTTCCCCCAATTCTGCTCTCTGTGGGGTGGTGGTCTATATTATGTCACATGGTTAAGTTGGGAACTGTGTTTCCCAGAACCCCCTTGTCTGCATGGTTGCAGGTCAGATATGGCCAAAAGAACTTGCATGAATACGAATGTGAAAATGAAGCAGCAGTCATGATTCTCTGAAGGTTGTCATAATCAGGTGCAATGCTAAACAGCTGCAGAGATGCCCAGCAGCTTCCAGCTAGTCCTTGTTATCCTCCCCTCCACTTCCAGCTCCTCATCCCAAATGTTGACCTTGTTATCCAGCAGTGGCTTAGGGTGACCAACCATCCCTGTTTACCTGGGACCAAGGGGTTTTCCAGGATGCAGGACTTTCAGTGCTAAAACAGGGACAGTCCTGGGCCAACAAAGACAGTTGGTCACCCTCCAGTGGCCCCTATCTGCCATCAGATGCTTGGCGGTGGACCCACAGGCGGCGACCCAGAGGGAGCAGTTTCCACAGGTCTCCTGCTGAGCTCCCCCTTCACAGTCTCAACTGTGGCAGCTGCTCTCAGACTGATTTGGTCAATGATTCTTTCTCGGATCCTCCAACCCCCTTCCAGAGCTTTGCTTCCCTAGCTCTTCCCATAATCATGTAAGTCTGATTCCTCGAATAAACCCCTCAGCTCACATTACCATAGTGACTTTGCTCCCATGACTGAACCCTGACTGATACATGGGGCAACTGAAAAATTACCCCAAAGAGGAAACACATAGTCACTTTTAAGAATTCAAATCCATAAGCAACCTAAGCCAAAACATATTTTCCTTTTTAAATTAGCAGCATGTAAAGAAATCCCCAAATTGAGATTCATTACATTTTTATTTTAAGTTGTAAGTTCTATTTTATAGCATATATTTTCACTGCTTCTTATTGTAATGGCATTAAATATGAAAATTTTCCAAATCTGGAACTCTGAATATTTCATTTTAAAAATCTAGATGTCTGGGTGGGAGGGTATGTTGGAGTTCTATGTATTGTTTTAGTATTATTGCAATTTCCAGTAAGTTTGAAGTTATTTCAAAATTAAAAAAAAAAAAAAAAAAAACTTTACAGATAAAAATGACAATTGAACTAAAAAAAAAGTCTCTTCTCCCTCCCAAGATTTATTATAAAGGTTATAAATTATTATAAAGGTTTAAATACAGTATAAATCCGGGAGGACATAGAAAATGCAAGAAGTGGGGTCATCAACAGGTGAGAGACTTCAACACATCCAGAAGACCATAGCAAACGGAGGAATCATATAAGGTCGAAAAGCTACAATATCTAGTATGTGCAGAGGAAGATGCCAAGGAAAAGAAACCTAATTTACCTTGCAGGAACCTAGAGGAGCTCAAGGCAAGGCTGTTACAAATACAGATCTACAGTAGTAAGAAAGCTTGTAGGCTAGGATCGTTGACATTCCCCACGCCAATGCATGGAACACGAGGCCAGGCCCTTCAGGCAAGAAACTGGAGGTTTGTTTTCTAGAGCAGGGATCAAGGATGGCTTGTGACCTGCAAACCGTTATCAGCCCGTGTTGAAATCAGCTTACAGGCCCTGATTCTGCCCCCTCACCCACCACAGCTCAAGGGCTCAGGGCTACACTAAGCTTCTGTGAATTGGCTGTGGAGTGCTGGTACTTCAAGGTTCTCAGTGCTTAACCCATGCTGGAACACCTCCATTCAATCTTTACTTCATTCATTCGTTCAAAACATCCTGAGTGGTCCCTACGTTAACTATTTTAGTAATTTGTAACAGAAAAATCTAACATATATCAGAAAAACCTGATACATAGTGTCTCAAACTGGTAAAAACAGATTTTTCTCAAATAAGGTGAAATCCAGAAGTATCCAGGAAAAGACTTTTATGACAAGTCTCTAGTGCTATTAGGGGCCCAGGCTCTTTCCTCTGCTCTATCCTCCTCCAGTGTGGCCCTTAGCCACAATCTGGCTGTTCCACTCTGTGATCACATCCACGTTCGGGGATGGATGACGGGCATGAGCCAGTGGCAAAAGGCCCACTCCTGCTTAAGTCTTAGCCCTTTAAAAGTGCGTTCCTGGAAATTCTGCCCAGGTCCTTCTGTTTATCACCCTGAAACAAAATCGAGGTGCTGCTAGTAAAGGGAGAGGGTTAGAAAGGATATTGATAGGCAAACGGCATGTCTGCCACAGGCCTTGTGCAGGGCACTGGGGAGATCCTGGTGAAAGCACACGCACACAGTTACACGCATATGCATAAACACATATATAAATGCAAGTACATACATGAACAAACACATATACACACACATGCACACTTCTGGACTACAGGGATGTTACAGTCTCTTGGAGGAGCAGACAGTTACAGCATGCTACAGCAAGTGCTGTTAGGACCCCAGCTACATTTTAAAAGACTAAGTGGTTGGGGAGCAGATGTAGCTCAAGTGGTTGAGTACCTTCTTCCCATGTAGGAGGTCTTGGGTTCAATCCCCGGTACCTCCTTTAAAAAAAAAAAAAAGACTAATGGAGTTAGCCAAGCAAAGAAGGGCTGAAAGGTAAGGATCAGGTGCTCAGCATCTTACGTAAGGGGGGAGGAAGTTTTACTCCAGAAGCGGACAGTTAAACATGGGAGGAGCACGTACAAAGAATGATGGGAGCCTGTGGTAGATGCAGGAAACTGGAATTATTTCCATCTAGCTGGAGCAAAGGGTTTGGGGCTGATGTATGTGTGTGTTTGGAGTGGGGGAGGGCATCAGATCTCTCTAAAAGGAGACAGAGCCAGATCATGCAGGCTTTTATGTTGTTCCATGGAGTGTGGATTTGATTGTGGATTTTGATCTGCAAGCACTGATAAGATTATCAAAATTTTTTTAGGTGAGAGAGTGACATGATCCTTAGGGTTTTATGAAGAATGAGTTGAGTTTGAGGGTGATGAGGTGGAAATGGAGTGGGAGAGGGGATCCTTAGTAGACTCAGGCAAAAAATAAATAAAATTTTTTTAAAAATTAAAAAGAGACTGAAACAATACATAAGCCAAGGGATGGTCAAAATATAGATACAACAGATCTCTTTGTGACTGCTGTATGTTAGGATAAAAGAGGAGATGTCAAGAATGGCTCCAAAGTTTCTGACTGCTGCTGCTACTGATGATTATAGAAATTATTGTTAAAAAAATAGCAACTAACATTGATGGAACACTTTCTATATGCCAAGCATTGAACAAAGTCCTTTACATGAAATAATTATAGAAATTATCTTCTCCATTTTATACATGAGGAAAGTGACAGAGAGGTCAAATAACTTGTTCAAGGTTTCTCAACTAAAGTAGTAGAAAGCCAGGATTTGAACAGAGACAACCTGACTCCAGGGTTCTTGCTTCACTCTTCTGCCTCTGAAAAGGGTAAATCCCTTGCAAACTTTATTATCGGTAACATGTTATTGGGAAACACCTTTCAACTGATTACAAATATTTGCAATACTCATTCCAAAAGTTTTGAGTTAAGAAATTAATTTCAGGAAGCTGGCTGGGAAGGGGGCATGAAGCAGAGAAGTTAATTTACTTAATGTTAAAAGACTAACTGTATTTCTCCTAAGGTCAAGAACAGTGCAAGGATATCCACCCACACCACTTCTAGTCAACATTTTAATGAAGCTTTGAGCCATTGCAATAGGGCAAGAAAAACATATAAAAAGTATAGATTAGAAAGGAAGAAGTAAAACTGTCTTTTTCACAGATAACATGATCATGTATATAGAAAATCCTAAAGAATCTATCCCCCCAAATCTATTAAAACTATTAGAAAATTTAGCAAGCTCACAAGATATATGGTCAATATATAATAATGAATGGTATTTCTATATATTAACAATGAACAAAGGGAAGATGAAATTTTTAAATTATTTTCAATAGCATCCAAAACCATGAACTACTTAGGGATATGGATTTAATATTTTAAGCAACTTTTTTGTAGTCTTATAATTCTATTATCTGTAGTTATTGCAGTCTATTCTTGCTATTATGTCTTTTTTTCCACTCTTTCAAAGCATACATTTAGTTAGCTGCATGCAAATAATTTGCTCACTTATTTTAAGGAGAATAGACTATTAGACTGTTGCCAACAAAAAAGACACAGGATTTATAACAGAGAGAGGAGTGGGAGAGGAAAGAACTAAAGACACTCTGGGAACCATAAGTTTTGGGATGTGTTTTGTTTGTGTGGGAGGGACGTTACCTGACTAGCAGTTTGCAAAGGGTCTATTCTGTGATGTCTGCTCTTGAGCATAAGTGGCTAGGGTTACATTTATAGGTTTTCCTGAAGGCAGAGATTTTAATTGTGTAATATACATGCCAAGCTGATAATATAATGTTTGGCAAAGTCATACCACTTTCCTCCTCAGAATTTCTCAGCTCTCACTCATGCATTTTATAATTTTAGATGATGGTCTCATCTTTAGTGGTGCTTTGCCTATAAGATTTCTAATTGGCCTGGGTTGAGGGTATATTCCTTCAAAGAAATTTTATGTTTGCTTCAACCTGCTTGGTATCAATTTTTAAGTTAGTTTTTCAACTTGCACTTCTCTGGTTTATATAGGTCATGTAAAATTGAACCCCAAACCTGAGTGAGGGCAAACTGTAATTATAAACTCTGAGGGAAAATGTGTTGTTGTTGTTTTTCCCAGTCAAGAGGCTAGGCCAAGAGACCCAAGCTTCACAGTGTATCCCTGTGCCTCTGCAGAGTTTGTTTCTGGTTCATGCATTCACTGAAAGGAGAGCCTTTTGAGAGTCCTAGCTTTATGTGAAAGTATCAGGTCCATCTTTTCACTCTTGTTGACCTAAAACGTCTTTTCCTGATGCCATGTGTCCATTAAAATGTACATTCCTTGGTTCTTGAGACCAGTAAACCCCCTGAAAAGCCTCAGTATCAACTCCCTCCTCTTCCCCATTCCCACCCCCACCCCCCACCCACTTTCAGGTTACCTCACGTCTAGTGGATACTGACCAGAGGCCAATCACCATGGTCAACATGCCCTGCAGAGCTCGTGGACAGCAGCCAGAAGCCAATCACCACCGGACAGCAGCCCCTCACCAGGAAGCAAATCAAACCACCCAATAGGTTTCCTTTGCTTAGTCTTAAATGTGTCCATCAGTGCAGACCCTGGAGTCCTGTACCCCCTTAAAACAGGGGACCCCAGGGCAGAACGTCGCATTTCTCTCCCTTGAGAATCCCGCCTTCAACTCTGAAGGTATACTTTTCTTTCTTTGCTTTACCACCCCCCAAAAAATTCTCTGCTTGCCTGATTAATTGGTAGCTCATTCATGAATTCTTTCTCATGACAAAGCCAAGAACCTAGACACTGACTCTAATAACAGTAGAATGGGAGTTAGACCACAAAGATGCAGATTTTCAGAGGAAATTTTCAAGATCTGCTGACGTGTCTCATGTAGAGAAAAGAAATGAAAAAAAGAATGTTCTAGGAGGATTTTTAAAAAAGATTATTTTTATTTATTTATCCCACACCACCCCCCATTGTTTGTCCTTGCTGTCTGCTCATCTTCTTTTTAGGAGGCACCCAGGAACCAAACCCGGGAACTCCATGGAGCGAGGTGTCTAAACACTTGAGCTCCCTCCGCTCCCTGCTTGTTGTGTCTCTCATTGTGTTTCCTTGTTGTGTCTTTCGTTGCATCATCTTGTTGCATCAGCTTGCCACGCCAGCCCGTCACATCAGCCCGCTGTCTTGCTTGTCTTCTTTAGGAGGCACTATGAACCGAACCCGGGTCCTCCCATGTGGTAGGCAGGCACCCAATTGCTTGAGCCACATCTGCTTCCCTCTAGGAGGATTTTATGCCAAAGATTTCTTTGGCATAAAATTTCACCTGCTCCCTCCCCTCCAGGCTAGTGAGAGGGGCTTCGAGGGGACCAACCCTCAGGGAACGTGGTATGTGGCCCTGCTGCTGGGAGCTCACACTGTCCTGCTGCTGGCTGGATCGGAGAAAGCTCAGCAGCCTTGGCTGACAGAAGAGGCCTGGGAATGAAAATGGATCCTGAGGACCAGACGAGGAGGTGGCAGAGGCAACGTCCACCAGGGATGGAGCCTGATCAAGTAGGCAGCCTGTGAGGGCAAAGGGTACCCCAGCAGTTTGAGGCCGGGAAGTGAGCCCTGAGGCAGAACTATGGGGAAGCAGGGGGCGCCCTGCTGAAGAAAAAGGAGCTGAGGCAGATGAGGCCAGAAGGGGAGTCTCCAAGGACCCCACAAAAGCCCCTCTGAGTTAGCTTTAAACATCTGCCAGGGAACCTACAGGTTCCCAGGTTTGGGGCCCAAAAAGGCCAGGAAATTTTCTAACCCCTTTCCCTCTCCTCCTTCCTCCACTTTGACCTTGCAGGTCAGAATCAGCAGCAAGAAGAAGAGGAAGAGAGTGAGAAAGTAAAGCAGCTGAATGTAGCGCCTCTCAGGCTGCACACAGCCCACCTGCCATGATTCCTAGCTTTGAAGGTGTGAGGGAGAAATCTACCTTCAAGTGAAGGTTAAGTATTGATTAGTAGGGAAGCGGGTGTGGCTCAATGGATAGAGCTCCCGTTTACCATATGGGAGGCCCCGGGTTCGCTTCCTGGGGCCTCCTTGTGAGGGCAGGCCTGCAGCCCGCGCAGCGCGGTAGGCTGATGCAACAAGACCTCACAGCAGGAAGCGGGTGTGGCTCAACCGAAAGAGCCCCCGTTTACCATGCGGGAGGCCCCAGGTTTGCTTCTGCTGATGCAACAAGACCTCACAGCAGGAAGCGGGTGTGGCTCAACCGAAAGAGCCCCCGTTTACCATGCGGGAGGCCCCAGGTTTGCTTCTCCAGGAAGCAGGCCGGCCTGCGCGGCGTGGTGGGCTGATGCAGCAGGACCTCACAGCAAGGGGGAGATAAGCAGACACGGAAGAAACACACAGCGAATGGACACAGTAAAAACACAAGCAGCAAGTGGGGGGATAAA